>VYZT01007397.1:163610-275977 GCA_013400735.1 Pomatostomus ruficeps | reverse complement strand
TTTTTTGCAAAGAAGAAATAATCAACCTGGAAGGACTGTTTTTGTTTTTTGGGGGTTTTTTTGCTATAGCATGTCCTTTTGGTGGAATTTTAGTAGAGATGCTTATATTCACAATTTCATCAGTGGTTTTGCAACAAGTTTGACATTTTGTAATGCTCTGTTTCCACAGAGGAATAAGTCCTCGTAAGGTTATTGAAATATGCAGTTGTAAAGCACTTGGAATGTAAACAGTGATTGTGAGCTAGCCGTAAGTATGTTATTTTAATAAGAATTGGGGCATGTTTTGATAATTAACTGGGTGTGAATGATTACTAGTGATTTTTGTAGTATTAAAATTTATTTTTCATGATTGCTCTTTTTTTTTTTTTTTTTTTTNNNTTTTTTTTTTTTTTTTTCTTCCTTTCTTTCACAAGGGAAGTTGTCATCTGTTAATTTCTGGTAGCTATAAACCAAAATAAATTAATTGTGAATGGCCAAGTGGTCAGCTTCTGAACTGTAAGTGGTAAATAGTTGCAATATTCTCCTTGCTGTAAATTATAACTGACATGAAACTCAATATTCACACTTTATGTATGTGGAGATATAGACAAAAATGTTGAATCCAGGGTTAAACCTTAGTTACGCCTGTGTTTTCTACTGAAAATGTTTAGAGTATTGCTGTTGGATTTAATAGCTGATGACTGCTAGTGTTAGCTGTAAAATTCAGCTGGTGCATGAAAGAGAAACTGCTTTCACTTAAATGATAAAAGAATAGCTAAGTAGTAATTAGCAAGTTCTAATTTGTGTTTATGAAGAGTTTTGGATGATCCAGTCAGGAAGAAAAAAGCAACTCTCTTTTTCACTAACATGAAACTATGTTGAAAAAATGTAGTATTAGAAGACTTTTAGTAGTTAAAATGCTGTTGCAAGTATCATTCAAGTATTGCAAATATAGGTAGAGTGATAAAGTTATAAAATAATTTTTCTGATAGTAAAGACACTTGTTGAATGAGTAAAGCAATTTATAGGTAAGGTGTGCAAACTTAACTATCATCATGTAACTATGCAATAACTATGTATCCTAGTAACTTATTCAGAGGATGTGCCTCTCTGTGGCTTGTGCTTTCCTTTTCACAGTCCTTGTAGGCTTTTTGCATTGCAGAAACATGTTGTTGTAATCAAAATAAAGAGTCTGGTTTTATAAACTACAATAATTCTTTACTCTTTAATGCTTGCAATTGAGAGACAAGTTTTAAACAGAGTCAAATGACCATATTTTAGGTATCGAATAATGTACTGCACTTGAATGTGGAGACTTAAAATAACAAATGTGGTATGAAACTAGTTCAGGAAACTTTGAAGATGCTTTGTATTTCAGCACTCTGGAAGAAATTGTATTTGGGACTTAAGAGTTTTCCTTAGGCAGAGGCTTTCTATGATGAATACTTGGAAAAAATGGACTGTTCAACCTTTTTGCTCTGATGACCACAGAATATCCTTTCAGTGTAAAAGTTGAAAAAAAAATTTATGATTGTCTTGTAAACAAGATGGTATTTAATTGCAGAGTAATTGGATAGATAATTTACAGAAGCTTCATTAATAAGTTATGTCTGCCACTCAGGTACACAGTTCAACAAAACTCACATGTCTGTCAAAGAGGAGATTGGGAAGAGGTGCACATCACTAACTTGGAGGTTTTGTGAATGATACTCCAAAAGTACACTTTACAGATGTGTGTGGTCATTCTTTGCGCTGTGCTGAGTGGGATGTTAGTACTAGTTAGTGTTAGTTTTTTCTGTACTCGGGTATTTAGACTCCTTAACAAAGAATTTCACAGACTCTTTGATTAGAGTAATGATTTTGTCTGGTGTTCTATTACCCTTCATTACCTTTCATTAAATCCATGCACTGCATTAATCTCTCACCAACCTGCTGGCCGGAGGCTGGTACCTTCCACAGCTCTGGTGATGCAACAGCACACACAGTGCAGTCCTGTGCTGTGTTGCATCCCTCAAAATGAGCATGTACCTCTTCACACTGAAGCAACTTCAGCTCATGCAAGCAGCTCCAGAGTTTGCTTCTGATCTGCAACTTGGAGAACATGCAAACAATTTTTAGTGGACAGATGTTCACCCACATGGCTGGTGTACAATATTCAGGCTATTTTCTGTTGGGTTTGTTTTGTCAGAAGCTGAATTTTGTTGAATTCAGTCTTTTGGAAAAGTAGTGATACCAGTGGTTTTTTTCCAGATGAAAAGCTGTGATAGGAATTAGCTGTCACTTATGCCATTATAATTATCACTTAAAGTTGCAGATGAGTTGTTAGCATTTATTCAAATGTGCATAATAATGGATATACTACTTTTCTTGTGTGATGCTTTTAGTTAGTAAATTTGGAAGGATTTAATTATAAGTTACAAATGTACTTAATTCCTCTTGATGTACAGGGAAAGACACTTAAGAATTCAAGAAATTTGTCTTAAAGCTTTCCCCGTAGGGGATGAAGGAATGCAGGACTTGACTCTTCCTTTGTCCACTGTCCTGTCTGTTGGATTATGCAGTAATTAGTAGCAGCCCTCCAAGGACCTGTACTGTTAAAGTAAATGAGGGTAAGGTTTGTTCCTTGTGATAATGTGGAGGATAATTTTGTTAAATGGGATTGGTGAAACAGTCTCCTAAGTGGTCTCTGTCCATGAATCTTGATGACTTTTTATTGCTTTATGATGCTGGAGTGTACTTTAAATGCATGAGACAAGGCAGTGTATTTTTGCTCCTCTATCTCCTTTTTCTTCTGTCAATTCAAGGCACTATCACTGCAGAAGCCAGGTATGTGCCAGAGAACTGAGTGTCTCTGAAAAGCTGTGTCTTGAACTTTATCTAGGAAACCTCTTGTTCCAATGACCCTACAATTAGATAAATCATGGAGTAGTAGGGGGCAGAGCAGACTTGAAGAAAGAAATGTGGATTCTAAACACATGAAGAATCAGTCTTTAAACAGAACTGGTTTGTTATTTTTTTAGCTGTTGAAGAGCTAGCACAACACTCATAATACTGGATGAAATTAATTAGCAACTGCTTCCCTACACCCCAATCCTCAGAAATAAATGAACAATTGCTTTGCTACACCCAAATCCTCAGAATAGTATAATGCTGAGAGGGAGATTGCTTCTAAGCTAAGTTGACAGGCATCAGACTGCAGCATAAAAAGTGTTAAGTGGTCCGCTCATGTCAGCGAGCTGTTAGGTGGATGAGATTAATGTGGGAAGCTGGGTGCTGGTGAAGGCATCGCTTTGGGACCAGGTTGTGTCAGCAAAGGTCGTTGCTGACCTTTCGCACGTTTCTGCCAGGTAAGAACCTGAGACAGTCACTGAGCAGACCCATTTTCAGCAACTTGCTTTAATCTTGATGAAGTCTTTTTTGGGTATGTTCTTAGGATGTTCTTAACACCCCAGTAAAAATGTCTGAGCCTTTCATCTCCTAATTTCAGTCAAATGTCAACAGCAATGAAACTGCAGTGTACCTGCTGCAAGGAGTGGCGGCTCGGGGACTGCACTGAGAAGCAGGCTCGCTACCTTCCTGGTCAAGTGGATCCAAAACGTTCTTACTTTTTTTGTCAGTGTAGCACATCTCAACTCAGCCTGCTGATACTTGATCACATGCAGTGGTCTTCCTTTAAAGAGAAAGACTTCTGAAGCCTTAGAAATGCGCCTTTGTCGTCTTTGAAGAAGAAATGCTACTCTGTGGTACTTTACTCCTTGAAGTACCAGCCCAATACTAGGAAATCATTGCTGCTGCCAAGTAGTGGAAAGTGATCTACTGTTATGAAGAATAGTGAGCTGGAAAGATCCTTGTAGGAGTCATGCGCTTTAGATTAAAATTAGGAAAAAATGTTATCTTTCCATATTTTGAGTAGTTTATTTCACAAAAGGCACCTTTCTCTCCTGTCCAGGGAACAAACAAAACAGCTCCAGAGACATCTGAAGCTTTCCCAAGTCTCTGTTTGAGAACAAGAAAACAAAATAATTGTGCTTTTTTGGTTGTGTGTTAGATAGTGAGTATTACATATGTGCAGGTGAGAATATGACTTGTGCAGTATTCAGTGTGGCAGAAATTGAAACACAATAACATGGTTGAGCTAATAAACTGGTTCTTTCTTTCATTAAAAGGAAAGAGCCCCCATTAATAGCTTTTATTATATTAGCATGTATGCCTTTGAGTGACAATATTAAACCAATGATTTGTCTCACGAGTAGGTACTGTGCAACATAAGTTGATGACAGATACAAGTAATAAGTGTGTCTTCCACTGCTTTTCATTTCTTTCTTTTGCTTCTTCAGTACTACTAGATGGGCAGGTTACTTTAGACTTGCCCTGTAAATTTTTTGAAAGGCTTCAGCACTGAAATATCTTGATATTTCAGAGGGAAAATACTTAGAGTATCTTCTGTTCATTCTTTAGTTGATAAAATCTCCTCAAGTTTCTTAAGGCCTTTTTTTGCTTGACATAGGAACAAAAAATTTAGTTGTTTTTGCTCTCACTTAATGGCAGCAAATTTCATGAACTTGTCTTGCTAGTGGAGTTTGCTCCTTTATAGAGTGGTCACTTTAACTGCAAAGCTTTATTTTGTGGCTTTAAATTGTGGTTGATCCTGTATCTTTGAGAAACTGTTAGTAGCACTCCTGGAGGAAGGCAAAAGGAATGGAATACCTCTGAATGCAGTGTCTATGTATTCTTTAATATGATCATGCTGAAGATCTGATGGACACTTCAGTGGCATACAGCTTGTATTAACCTGAGCCCTTCATGACCACGTTTGTTTAAGAGTTGTGTCTGTTAGAGATAAGAGCACTCCCTGACGTGTGCAGCAGGCTCTTGTCATGGACTCGGTTAGTCTAGCAAAACTGTGCTTTTACCTCCTGGAATAAGGAAGAGACTACTGTACCAGCACAGAGTGCTGCATTGCCTGACTTGTTTGTCTGTAGGCAACATACTGAACCAGTAGGAGCATATTCCTATCCTGGGAAATGTTTGTGGTGTGCATGAAAGTGCACAATATAAATCTTGGTTTAAGAGCTGATGATGTATATATACTTTTTCAGACAGTACAAGTATTTGACTGATTGCACTTGCAAAGATAATTATTCCCTTGAGAGCAGAATTCTTAAAATGAGAGCTATTTTCTGAAGTTGTATGTTAGTGGAACTGTAGGCTGCTTTTCAATTTGTAGGAATTTTTAAACTGTTTTGTCTGAGTAGCCTTGGGGTAGACATTTTGTATGTTCAGACTTTGGTTAGAAAGTTTCTCATTCATCTTTCCACATCCTGTTATCCATTAATATGTTTTCTCATCTATTTTTTTTTTTTTGGCATAAAGTCCTCTAACTGAAAAAAAACCCCAGCTGAACACTTTAATCAGTACCTTGATCTGTATGCCAACAAGAAGGAGAACTAAACCTATTTCATTTGGAACTGTGTGAAGGAAAAAGATGATGTTATTGAAAGTCTATCTGAAAGTAACTTTTCAGAGAGTTGAGTTACATGAGAGGCGATATTCCTGAAAAGAGGTACTGTTATAAGTGTAGGAGGCAATACAGAAAAAGCTCAAAGAGCTAGTGTAAGAATTATTCGTGTCCTTTTAAACAGTGTGTTTAGACAATACATTTCCATTTAATACCCAGCTGTTGATGAAGAATGAGCAGACACTTTCTGTCTTGGGTGAGAAGAGAGTTAAACTAAAAGATGTTCTTGGCCTTGGCTCTTCTTGTAGGGACAAGTGAAGATCAATGAAATACTTAGCATTTTGTAAAATTGTATAGGTGAGACTAAAGATTTTATTTTTCTCAATGTTTGTTTGCTCATTTACTCATCGTTTTCCCTACTTTAAAAATTATTCATTGTCTGACAAATATTTTTCTCATAGTTCTATCTTTATTTTTAAATTTTAATAATAATAATCACCAATAATGATAACAATAATGTTATTAAAGAGCTGGCCTAGAAAGCTGTGAAAATTTCATTTTTATAAGATTTTCTTTAACCCTTGATAACTTATATTCTTAATCAAAAAAAGCAGGATTTCTATAAAGATTGTCACACATTGCTTCTAAAACGCACTGCAAGTTATCTTACTCGTTGCTTATTCTATTGTCATAGTGAGGTCCCAGCCAAAATGAAGGGCCCCATTGTGGTCCCAGTGTATGGACAAATAGTAAGAGAATACTGAAAGGCTGCAATCTAAACAGGCAGGGCAGACAAAGAGCATATTATCCTGATTTTAGAGATGGGATACTGAGGCACAGAAAAATCTAATCAGGGTCATGCAAGAATGTTGTTTGGGAGCCAGGAATTAAGCCAGCTCTCTCCTTCAGTCCAGTTGTATTGCCTTAAACCAGACTCGCTCTTCTGCAGAAGATAATACAGCTTTGCAGGCGAGTGTGTGAGTGCCAGTTGTGTCTTGCTGAGTGCTTATGAAGGAAACACCAGTTGGAGGATTAAAGTCTGTTTCATGGCAGTCTGCACAGGAGGAATAGGAATGAAAGGGGTTTTTGGCCATGGGATTTTTCTCCATAGGACTGTTGTACTGCATAGATAACTTTTTCTTAGTGCCCATTGACAAAATAACGAAAGAAGAAAACCTGCTATCCTTGTAGTATTTCATTACTAGAACTCCAGATGTTGGAATTAGTAAAAGTATTGCAAACTAATTGTATTTAAAATATTTCTGTCTTTTTGCTGCAAATTCGGTAGTCCCTAATATGACATATTCTACACTTCCTTAAAAAAAAAAAAGCTAAAAGAAAATTTCAATAAATATCAGAGAAGTTATTTTCCTTTCCCACTTTATTTTTCATATCACTAATATTTGTTCACTTAATGTAAGATCATTGGAGCTATGAGGGAAATGGGGAAAAGTAAGGATAAACCACAGTAGTACTTACTCTGACTCACTCTAAAAATGATGTGTAGTACAGAGGTACTGTTCTGAAATTTACAGATGGGTTATTAAATTACTTTGATTCTGATTCAACCAACATTTGATATCTCCAGATCTTCATCTTACTGCCCGTGCAGGACCAGTATGTTCATGATGGTTCCATACCTGTTTCATTTATTTGGCTGTGTATCAGAAAGCTTTATCATCTTCACGCAGAAGAATCAGAATCTGAAATGCTGAGGATTTCTATAAGTTATTGTAGTTAACTTGCAGATGACATCTCTTCCTGTGTCAAGGTGTGTTTTCCCAGCATAGAAGCTGTCAGAGTCCACCTGCTGCAGAAAGTATGGATGTGGTGCAACCCTCTAACTGTTGCTGAAGGTCAAATGTCTGATTCCAGAGAGCTATACATCAATCTTAGCTAAAATTTAGTGCCATCATCCATGAAGGGTACTATTTGGGCTGAAAAATCTTATTTGCAGTGAGACTTCTCTTGATACGTATTTGAGAAAGAAAGAATTGTTCTGTTGCTGTATGGTGGTTTGTGGAGACTGCCTAGTCCACGTGCATGACGTTTGCTTTGAATTATGAAAGAAACGTAGATGATTTCCAGCCATTCCTCCCCTTCTGTCTGCCTGTGGGATGCTAAGAAATCAGATTTCTAATGTAGAGGCTGATGATTTTCCTGCACATTCCCTGTCCTTTGTATGCACACCTGTGCAGCTATGCTCACTCTCCAAGGTTTTTGATAGTGATGTATGTGAGATCTATGAGAGATCCACCATATCTGCAGGGTTAGAAAGTCTCTGATCAGGTCTTTGCCATGCTTTCCATACTCAGAAGTCTGGGGACAGTTATGCTATATGTTCTACAGATGGAATGCCACTTCTTCTGGATATGGAGTACATAGTCTGGATCCTTATAAAAAATGTGTCTTTTTTTCCTTGCCCTCAGTAATTTAATTTTTGCTGTCATTTGATAATACTATCACTGTCCTGAAGATTTCCAGACATAAACAAGATGAAACTTGTAGCTGGAGGTGGTATCTTTAATTAGACTAAGTGTATCTGGTTGGGAAAATAAAGATATTTGATGGCATCTCCTTAAATCCCAAGAGCCAGATCTAAATGTTAACCTGTTGGTCTGTTTGAAGATACTGTTTACATTTACGTGACTCTTCTAGCTCGCTTTTGAACACATTAAAAGCCTATTTCTTCCTTGTATTTTGCTCACCTAGATTTTTGAGGCATATTTGGTAACTGATTTGTGGAAAAACTGTTTTTGTTTGGGGGTTTTTGTTTGTTTTGGGTGTTTTGTTTATGTCTTTGGATCTTAATGTACTTAACTGGTATCTATTTTACAATGTAGCAGGATTTTCTTCTGGATATTGACTTTGTACAGTTTTATAATATAAACTTCAGAAGCAGTTACTCTAGTTCCTGAAATATGTTGTTACATGTAAAATAGAAGGCAATTCAAAGTCCAAGTTCATGAGGAAGAAGCTCCTTTAGTTAATTTCCCTAAAGTATAACCTAATAATTAAAGAAAAATGTAAGAACAGTTAACAATTTTGTAGATGTTACCGGAGTTGTTACAATTGCCTGGTGTTCATATGTTACAATTACACTTACCTTCCTGAAAACTAGATACTGTGTAGTTGAGTGATGTTCATTTCAGTTACAAACATGGGGTTTATTGCCTTTCAGCCTGCTAAACTGTATTTTGTCTGGCTTTGCAGCCTTGTTCCACTCTCCAAATTCTTCCATGCAGACTTGCAAGAGAAGGGTCAGTGCAGAGCATTGCCACGTTGGTGAATGGGCTGTCTTTCCTCTAGCTGGTCCTTTCCAGTGCCATCCCCTGTCGCTCCAACCCTGGGCTGCAGTGTCCAAATGCAAATGTTCACTAATATTTATTAATATATTCTAGCACCTTTTAATGTTGTATTTGCCCATAGTTTAAACTCTGATGGTAAAAAAAAGTAAAGTGTTAACCGAATTTCTCATAGTCATCCAAACAGACCTCAGTGGTTTATAACCTCCTCTCTTAAATGTACATTGGATTCTGAGTACCTGCACCCTTTATATCTGAAATGGGGAGGTTCTTTAACTGAAGGGCAGACAGGAAAGTCACTGTGTTCAGAAACTGATAAGGTAAAAGTTACCCTGTTGGGTTACATTGCACAAAATAACTCAAAAGTTAAATGGCAAAATGGGAATCTGGTTTTAAAGATGAGCTCAGTAATCTGAAGTGTTAGAAACATAAGGAATTATGTGAAAGGAGATGATATGCTTGTGGTGATTGGACCCTAGCTGGAGGCAGATACCCACCAAAGCCACTCTATCACTACCCTTCTCAGCTGGACAGGGAAGAGAAAATATAACCAAAGGCTCACAGGTTGAGGTAAGGGCAGAGAGAGGTCACTCACCAATTACTGTCACAGTCAAAACAGACTTGACTTAGGAAAACTAGCTTACTTTATTACCAGTCAAAATCAGAGCAGGATAGTGAGAAGTAAAACAAATCCTAAAATCACCTTCCCCCCACTCCTCCCTACTTCCCAGGCTTAACTTTATTCCCACTACTCTACCTCCTCTCCACCCAGCAGCACAGGGAGACAAGGAATGATGGTTATGGTCAGTTCATCACATGTTGCTTCTTCCTCAGGAGAGGAGTCCTTCCACTACTCCAGTGTAGGATCCTTCCCGCTGGAGGCAGTCCTCCACAACCTTCTCCAACTTGAGTTCTTCATGAACTGCTCCAGTGTGGGTCCTTTTCCATGGGATGCAGTTTTTCAAGAACAGGATGCTCTCGTGTGGGTCCCCCAGGGGGTCACAAGTGCAGCCAGCAAACGTGCTCTAGCATAGGCTCCTCCTTCCATGGGGCCACAGGTCCTGCCAGGAGCCTGCTCCAGCAAAGGCTTTCCGTGGGGTCACAGCCTGCTCTTGGCTATCCACCTGCTCCAATGTGGGGTCCTCCATGGGCTGCAGGTGGATCTCTGCTCCCCCATGGACATCCATGGTGAGATGAGTTGATCTTCGGCATGGACTGCAGGGGAATCTCAGCTCCAGTGCCTGGAGCACCTCTTCCTCCTCCTATGTTCTCTGGCCACAATTACTTGTGCACAGTAACTTTTTCTTCTTAAATATTACAGAGGCATTGATATGCCGATGCGCTTGGCCTTGATCACTGGCAGGTCTGTCTTGGAGCTGGATGGCACTGGCTCTGTCAGACTTGAGGGAAGCTTTTGGCAGCTTCTCAGAGAAGTCACCTCTGTAGCTCCCCCCACTACCAAAACCTTGCCACACAAGCCCAATACAACATTTCTGGATCTTTTTGTATGTTACAAATTAATAAATACGTTTACTGCTATTTTTAACTGAGAGGCAAGTAGTTTTACACAGCTTCTTTTTGCGTCAAGTGTCTTCCTTTAATATTGTACAGATACCTGTGTGACAGATTTCACCCTAATCTAGAGTGGCACCACTGCAGTTTGAACTGATCTTGGACCTCTTGGTCCTTCTGCTGTCCAGTTCTGGGCTCTGCATCTAATTCCCCTTACGCTGGTGGTAGCATTCGTAAGGTTCTGCAGTGCGGCAGCTTATGGAATGAAACTGTCAGAAAACCTTTTCCTGTTTTGTTCTGTCCTTCTTCATATTACTTTGCTCCTGATTCAGAGTTGGCTTGAATTTGACTCCTTGTGTAATCAGTTAATTGATGGTACAAGCACAAGGGAGGGGCAGGAATATGAAGCTTGGAGTCCAAAAGGACCATACCAGTGCTGAACTTTGATCAGTTTAAATTCTGAGTTGTACAGAGAGTGAAATAAAGGTTCCATAAGCAGGCAAGCTGTCTTCTGCCTTCTCCAAGAGCTAAGGGGCCCTGTGCCTCTATATAAGGAAGTTTTAAAAAGTAGGTTTTTCAAGGAGGTAAAACTTAAAGTAGGTGCTGTCTTATCCTGTAGATGTCTTAAGATATGAAAGACTGAGATTTCTTGGTGTCATAGGTATGCAGCATACTTTTTCACTTGTGAGTTTTGGGTTTTCCAGTATTCTTGTGATATGTTGATCTGGTAGCCCAGGCAATTCTCATCCTATATTGCCAAATTACTTTAGACTGGGATGGCAGATAGCCTACATAAATTACATAAAGTTCTTCAGAATTGTGGAAGAAAAACATTGCCACATTTTCCCATGCTTATTTCATTTTTCTCTTTATGGATATGTAGTGTCTTTTGCAAAACAGTAATGTCAGTGTTGCAAAGCTTACTTTATAATCTCTTCCAAACAAAGGTTGTTACAAAAGATATGCAGGTATGGTTAATCCACAATATTTGTTTAGATGACTGTTTCCCAATTATGAACTTTTGGTTTTGCTTTTATTATGGATATTTAGGAATGGAAGGCACCGTTTCCATCTTCAGTACCATTTCATAATGCCTAGATAAGGCAGTGGAGTAAAAAGTCTTTCTACGTCATTGGGGGTGGTATTTATTGTATACATTATAATTAATGAAGTATTCCCAGCATTCTTTAGGATTGCTACTGTCCTCATGATTGCTGTAACCTGGGAGGCGGCATACCATTCACCCATACTGGACTGGTTTAAAGGTGTCATGACCTTGACTCTTTACCACGCTGACACTTAAGTCTATTTACTGCTTTTTCCCTGTGTTTTTTTTCTCTTTGTCACAGTCATGTTTCATTTATTATTGCTATTGCTGAGAAGGCCAGTATTTCTGTTTTCTTCTCATTGATTTTCCTTCTCACTTCACTTTTTAGCATGCAGAATTTTAAGCTCCTTGTATTAGCACATGAAGGGCATCAGTCAGGACAGGACTTTTGACAGTTGTTTGGTGCTATGTTACTTCTGTCATGAATATTTTGATTTTATTTTTTTCTTCAACTTTATGATTACTGCAACCATGGCCTGCATTTTTCCATCAGAAAAAAAATGTGCTTGAGCATTACTTTGTGGTACTGACCCTGAAGTTAGCCACAATTTCAGCAGGTCCTTAGAGTAAATGACATCCAGCGATCTCTTTCAGCTTAAATCATTCTGTGATTAATTTGCAACTGTGACTGACATTTTCAGGTGTAAAATGCAATTTATACTGGCAAACTAATTACTGAAGTGACTTACTGGTTTTTGTGTAAGAAAGGAAAACTGCACTCAGGGGAGAATAAGCTCATGTTAAATGGAAAGAGTGTGACATTTATTTCTATGATAAGACCAACCTGTCTATGCAAGCATGTTTAACTGCTGTCTGAATAATGCCCTGAAGATTGTCTTTTTATTGTTTCAGTTTCAAGTTTCAATTCACCATTCAAATTACTTATTTTTTTTTTTAAGTAATCTCAAACGCAGAAGTAATCTACTGCACTGAAAAATTTTGTACATTCTTCCAGTTCTTGAATGATGTACATATTTGTCACTTCTGTGGAACAAGAGGGAAATATTGGGCACATTTCTAGACATAGGTTTTAAAAATCTGTAGCTCCAGGAGCTGGAGGAGGAACCACATGTATTTGGTTTTGTCCATTGCCATTTTTGCCATTGCTTTTTTTTATTATTACTATTCCTTTTTTTTTAGGTTTTCTTTGTTAATTTTAAACAACTGTATCTTGAATAGTCTTTCTTTTTCCCCGTCTGCCTCCCCTTCTCTTTCGGCACGTAAACATCACTGATATTTTTCAAACTAGGCTTTGTGGGTATATTTAGTGGAGCAACAGATATGTAAGTGAATGTTTAAGGTGTGTATCATTTATAGCAAAAGATCATCATTAAAAACTTGATTTCCCACGCAATACTGTGAGGTCTTACTGTTTGACAACCTTAATTCTGCAATGGAAGAATGTTTTAGATTATTTCTGGCTTGTGTTTTATTATACAGTGGGATGTAAATGATTATGAATTATGTAATAATAGAGAAGGAACTTCATATAAATCATCTGCCTTTGATTGTTACTAAAAATAATTCCTTTCTGAGTGTTACTGGAGAAGATAAAAAGTCATATCTGACACCTGCATTTTTGTGTATGGGCCACAATTTGCAGAGGCAACATTTTCTATTGTTTCTATGGTATTTGTGTTTTTAATGCACATTTCACCAAATTGATGTTATATGGCTACAGCTCTCCTTTTATTTGCAACTGGTAATAATACAAAACCTACAGGCAGAAGTTCTATTAATTTTTCAAGTGCCATAGCAAGGTATACACAAAGTAATATTTTGTTTAAGGTTTTAATCTATTGAAGTAATTTCTAACAGTCAGCATTCACTGTCTCAGATTTCCACCTATATAGAATATCTTTCCCGTGACATGGGTCGCTTTTGCATCCTGTTAGTTCAGTAGCTCATTTTCAAGAAGGCTTTTGTCATTGTGTGGTATCAGCGGCCATGGCTGTGTCAGTTGTGGTTCATTTTGAGGGGATGATGATTCAGCACTGCAAGGAGTGGGGTATGTGTGCGTGGCCCTTCTGAAAATCTGTGGGTACTGAAAAATAAGTTACCACTTCTTTTTGCCGTCGAGAGTCTACTTTGAATCTGCTGGAAGTGAGGGGACTGTGACGGGACTATGGAGTGCTTTTACCTTGCCGAAGGGCTGGGCAGCCCTTTCTGTCTCGCACTTGTGGCTGTCTGTATTGACACACAGGGAGCAAGCAGGTCACCACGCCAGTGTGCGGTGAGTCATGCACACTGTGGTCGCTTTGTTTCGCTTTTAGGGGGTAGGCAGTTGTTGGTAGAAAATAAATACTCTTTGCAGTTGCTTTTCTGTCCTTCCTTGTTCTTTCCGTACCTTGATAATTATTTCAGTACCATTTGTTAGTCACTCACCTTATTCAATAATTATCGCCAGTCTTTCTCAGTGGTCTTGCCTCTTTCCATGAAGAAGTCTTTTCTGAGCTAACTTCAGAGACATGTTTTCTTTCCCAAAAGTAATCTTTTCTGATAAGTTTATATCCATTGCTTCTGACTAAGCGGGCAGGGAGATGTGATTATTGCCTTTAGAAGACATTTTTTTGTTTGGAGAGGCCATTGTCTTTTTTTATTGCACACTGAAGGTCTAAACTGTCAGATGGCTGCAGTCTGATCTAAGAATGATTCCAGTGTCCAGGATAATCTTTCGGTCTTGGTTGCTTTGAGTAGAACATGGTAATATTGAACTGTTCTTATTAAAAACAGAAAAACCTGCATGAAAAGGTATATAGCTGTTTATATTTTCTAATTCCTTTTTAATTTCAAATGTTCCTTGCTTTATTCATTGTCAGTTCTCTGATCTGGATTGCATTTGTAATATTATTTAGTCTAATAAAGTGTATCCCCAGTTGGAATTGTAGCAAGACAATATTAATATGTTGTGCAATTTCAATTGAAAAGTAATTTATATATACAGTATCTGCTTACAAATCATGAGTTTAATCATGAAAACAGATTTGTACTAATCTTGTTAACATGAATAAACTAAGAGAGGTAGGTGAACCTGCTTGGAGTTGATGAATTTTCCTCTCTTAAAAACTTCTGTGTAGTGAGAGTTTTACGGAATCTTAAAAGTCTGAAAGATAGTGTTTATGTTTTTTATCTATTCTGATTCAACAATAACAGTATATTTGTATGCTGTGACTTTTATTTTCAACCTGCAGTCTTGTGTCCTTGAGATTCTTGGATTATTTTAAGTGGACTTTTGAGAGGGGGCTAATAACTTCAGTTCATACAGAAAACTCACTTTTACAATGGAGACTTGTACCTCCACTGGGCAATTTCTAGGCATCTGCAAAATGAAAAAGCTTCCAAAGTGCTGCTTCAGTGTGTCACTCTGCAGCTGTGCATCCTTTTGATGCTGTGTGTCTCACAACAGCATTTCAGTTGTTCTCCTACATGTCTGTGCAGTTTCTTTGGGTATCAACCTGTATGGAGTTTGAAAAAAATCCCACAAGTGGTGCTGTTTACCTGTTAGGTGCAATGGTGTTTGCCAGGGTAGTGGAGCGAGCTCGCAGGTACCAGGACTTTTCCTCCACTGCTCTGTCTTCTTGACAGTGCCTGATGAAAAGGTACATGATTTTGTGATCCTGTGAACTAACCCAATTCCTTTTCCTGCCTATGTCCCTGAATGGTTTTTGCCAGTATTAATACCTTATGGTTTTTTGTAAGTTACTCCCCGCAGCCAGAAATCATAAAAACTCAGACCTAGCCAAACTTTGGACGCCTCAGAGCTGGATAATGTTTCAAAGGTTAGGATACAGACCTGTGAAGGGTAAATGAACTTAAGGAATTTAAACTGGAAAACAGTTGTAATTTTTGTGTTTGTGAAGGGCGAAGTCTATATGTTTCTGTTAGAAGATTGTCATCGTACCTTTCAAACAACAGAAAAAAATATTTTTAAATGTTTTAACCATTTTTAAAATATTTCATAACTGTAATTAAATGAATGTTTTTGAGCTGAGACTTTGTATCGAATGATACCCAGAAGAAATACTTCTTGCTGTGGAACTTGAGTGCTGTTATTGGAAATCTGTAGGTTCTGATCAAAACTATCCAGCTAAGAATTGCCAATGTAAAATAATTTTTAAGATCACTGACTTATCATATTAAAACAATAAATAAAATGAAGAGGCCTGTTTTAGTGCCTGGTTAGGGTTTTGCTTATTTGTTTTGCCAGTAAGGAAGATTTGATTTAACCTAACTTTGCACTTTTGGCTTCACCAGTAGTAACACTAATTACACAAAAGGAATTTATACCTCACCACTGGTGGTGTTTTAAATTTAGGCCGGATGTGTTGATTGCATTTATCTGACTGTACTGCATTTAAAAGCTTGGTTCATGCAAGACCAGCGTTGCAAAGGTGTCGTGTCTGGTAACTTTTCAACTGGATTTCATAGGCTGGTACAAACAGTAACAGAAAGAGAGGCTTTTGGTTTTCAGTGGATAAAGGAACAATTCACATCATATCATACTATGAAATACCTGCAGGTTGGTGGGGCTGATTTGTGCCCAAGAATTCTTGAATGAGCCTCTTTGGATTTGCTTGTGGTACTGCCTATATTACCGTGAGAGTGATGTCCCATTCCTCTGGGCTTTTTGGGAACCGAAGACATTGTATACTTCCTGATACCAAGTACTGCCATCATGAGCAGTGATGTTACCTAAAGTGCCAGAGGCCAGGGCAGAATTACTTATTAAAGTACTTCTAGGGCCAAAATAATTGCTTTTGTTAAGAACTAGTGAAATAATGTACCTACTGGGGTCAGTTTTTGAATGAAATCACTATTTTTTAGAAATACATGGCTTACTGGAGAAGTAGGATTTAGTTGTTGATGTTTATCAATCACAGCAGCTGTTGTACATGTTTGTCCTCTCAGTTTTTCTCGTGTTTAAAAGGCACCAGATTAATATTTCAGTCTACATTTGCAAGTTCTGTAATAGATTTCAGATACTCCTGAATAATACTGAAATTTACAACATCTTTATTTTTATAATTTGAGAGGTAGTGTGATCTGTGGGGCCAGTACTTGGCACGAGGTTACTAATGCAGCAACACATTTATTAACAACACTGGGTATGGTGACGTGATCCCACTGAAATGCATAAAAGTGACTGGAGTTTCTGTCCTCTAAGCTGAGCTGTGGTGGATGGGTATGTGTGCTTGTTCTTAAGTTATAGTAATGAAGAGTAGGACAAGTTACCTCACTTGTAGTGTTAGTGTTCTGAGGCCTTCAGTTAGTAATTTAAGACCATTTTACTGTTTGTAATGGCTTAAGAATGCATGTATTGCATTATGTGTTCCAGCTGAGAGGGTCAAGTGCCTGTCATCATCTGACTGTACCTGTCTTTGGATTTCATTAAATTCCTCATACCATCACCAAGAAATACCTCATTAACCAACTTTGTCTCTTCCCACAATATTTGTTGGGGATAAACAGCAGGGTGTTGAAACTAGGGAAGGGTATTCGCACAGAATCAGAAATTTCATATGGCATGGCATTCCTGACTGTATTTTAAGCTGTAAGATCCTTCACCTGGGTTACTATAACTAGCTTTTAAGCAGGAGCCTTTCTCAAGCAGCTTGTAGTCAAGCTTGGACTATTGTAACATAGAGCATAACCTATGTAACGTGTTTTCTATAAGGATCTTTAGGCAGAGATTTTAAAAACATATTCCTTTACTGTTTCAACAGTTGACCAGTGCAGAAATGCTTATTCCACTTCTTGGCAGTGAGTGTTAAGAAAAGGTGTTGCAGTCTGTGTTCTGACTCAGACTGAGGGATGAGACTGCAGCATTAGTACAGGACCTTGAAACCCAAAAGAGGGAAAAAAATCACTTTAATATAGTAAGAAGCTCTTATGGAGCAATGTATACACTTGCTTTGTATAAATTAATAGAACAGTAGTGGCCCTACAGTATTTTCAATTTTTTTTTCTTAATATATATTTACAGCATAATTTCTAATTCTTGTATATATTTTTAACTTTCCCACAGATATGCACTTATTTGGCCATTATCCAGCTCATGATGATTTCTATCTTGTAGTGTGCAATATCTGCAATCAGGTAGTCAAGCCACAGGTTTTCCAGTCACACTGCGGTAAGTGAATGTTTTCTTTCCTGAATTACAGTGCCAAACTGGCGTATGGCTCTCTTAAGAATCATTGCATACAATCATAACAGAGGCGTTGCAAATAGACTTTCCTGGTTATCTTGTGTTCTTTCCACAGAAAATACCAGCAATGCCTTCAAATAAGTGTATTTTCTGTAGAGGAAGTTAAATTAGTTGTTTTAGAAACTGAACTTTGCGAGTTGAACTTGTTATCATAAATTAACCTGTTACAAAAAATAAATCCTGTTAGTTAGAGACTAGCGAGGCTAAAACTTTAATGACCTAACATTGGATTGTCTTTTATCAAAGTTGCAAAGTGAGGTCTGATACTGATCTACAGTAACTAGAAGTTGGATGTTATGGATTGTTTTCTGATGGGATTCATGCATAACTATATATGTAGGGTATATTTTTATATTTATCATAAGGTTTAATTTTTTACATAATTGGCATTTTGAGACACATTTCTTAAATTAACATTTAACAAGAGAATCTTGAGAAGCAGCAGAAATATGCAGATACTCATTTCTCGATTAGTATGATAAAAATAAGATGATGATTTTTATGTTGACTATTTGTAAGCAGAATTACTCCAGTTAGCGATTTTTGGTATTGATTAACAAACTACTTTGAAGTATTTCTGAAAAACTTCATCCCAAGGTCTGGTTTATTTATTACTTATCTAGTGGTTTATTTGTTGTTTGTCCAGTGATCTGTTTCTGTGGTGGTTTTTTTGTTGTTTTATTTTTTTTAAGGCATGCAAAGAGTGACTGGAATAGCTAGCTTTGTATGAGGTTTAATAAAATTTAGTTTAATGAAAATAATTTGATATGATTGCATAATAATGAAGGGCAGCTATTACTGAGGATGGAATCAAATAAGAAAAAGAATAGCCCAGCAAGATCTTACTTGTCTAAATACAAGTAAACTTCACAAATCCTGTACCTCTTCTTGTCTTTTTGACAACAAAGCAACTCAGTAATGGAAAAATGTAAGTGGGATGGACAGTTTATTTACTTTAAAGACATATTACCGAAATATTGGCTTGTGTTTGTATGGACAGACTGCTAACAACCAACCAGGAGCAACTGCATTCATGCTGGGAAGCAGTTCTAAGACTTGCCACCAGCTTTGACCTAGATTGAAATAATTGTGAAAAAATGGTAATAGTGAAATACAGCTTTTCTATCCAGTGAATAAGAAAAGATCTGAAAGTATTTTCTAGAGTGGAACGGGCTTGTTAATTTAATGGTGGGGGCAGGTGTTGATTTTTGTGTGTTAACAAGCCATCCTGCTATTTTTTTCTTTTTAATGTGTGTCTTTCCCTTCGTCTTATATGGTTCCTTTCTGCCCAGCTTCAGGTATCTATCTTATGATTCTTTCAGTGAGTAACAGAGAAGCTTCTCTGCATGTGGTTGTAGGTACAGCGGGTACATAAACATTGAACTTGTGCATCGATAAAATCTGCTTCAGGACAGCAGAACCTGTGGGATGCCTCCTTGCTGTAGCCTTCCTTAGCTGTGCTCTTTCCTGGGCATGAACCCAGTTTGGCAAGCAGTGTGAAGGCTGGTCCTGTTTCTGTGTAGTAGGCATATAGAATGGTGTTACTTCTAGATAAGAGTAAATTACTCCGTGTTAGAAAGGATTTTTGAGCTCTTTGTAAGTAGTGCATTGCCATAAGTGTTCGTGTAATGCATGTAAACTACAAAGATCCCATGAGTTACTGTCCATTTTCCGCTTTTCTCCATTATTCCATTATTTTTACTATTCCCTTTACTTCGTCTTCATTATAGAAGTCCTTTTACACTGGATGATTGAATGTTAAGTTCTGAATTGCTTGATTTAAGAGCCTAAGGTCAATAAAGACTTGGAAAAAAACTAGATTATGTTAAAAAAACCCCAGAGAATACCGAAAATAATTGACCAAAGGTCCTGAAGATTGTACTTAATCTAGTCAGACTTGTTTCAGGAAAGGTATATTGGAGTATGGCTGAAAGGTCTGTGAAAGAGCTTTAAATATATAAATAAATTATTTTGTTTCAAAGATGAAACAGTAACGGCAATGTACTAAAACCATATAAAAGAAGTTTGAGAAGATAGAAGGTTTCTGTGAGGCCTCAAGAATTGTTGTAAAATAACTAATGATTTATTTTCAAAAAAATTAATCTGTTAAAAGTACTCCCTATTGTATATGTGAAATGCATCTACTAATCTATAGATGTTTTCATAAGAAATGAATAACATTTAAAGAAGAGCTACACAGAGATGTTATTAATAGATCTGTAGTTGCATTGTCTGGTTAGAAAATGATAAAAATCTCCCATTAGAAAACACATCAACCATGAACTGCTTGTGGTTGAATAATTTTTTGCTGGTTGTGTTATGGTTCCAGTAGTCCATTGAGAAAGGTCTGGACAAGGCCTCATTTGAGATATTGATTCTGGCTGCACAGAGCTCTTCTGTGAAGCAGGAATATTTAATTTTCTGTTCTATGAAGAGTTTTATCACCTTCAGACACATTCATTTTGGTGGATCAGACTTTCTTTAATTAGAGGATGCAGCAGAATGCTTGTAAATTCAGTGATGCTGGGCATGTCTGTCAGTAGACTTTGAGGTATTTTAGACTATCGTATTTACCAAAAAATGCATTATTATACATGTCTTGAATTGCAGCTTCAAAGTTGTAACGTGGACAATGGAATGGGAAAGCATTAGAAGGCACTACTGGTTTTTTGGCTCTTGTAGGTTGTATCATGGGGAGTCTTTATTGCTGCTGACAAGGACTTGTAGAGATCTATCCCAGAATCTCCCACAAAGTGTGGTTTGTTGCTAATATCCCTGGTAAGATCCAATCCATATCCTCTCAGTAAGAAATTAGGTCCTTGCCAGGCACATGCTTTATGTTTCTAGGTTTCCTGCATTGTAACTTGAAGGTCTTGGCTTCAGAGCAGCACTGGAATGCTTTAGTTCAGCAGAGGTTTTTGTAACACTTCTCTTGAGCCCTTGCTGGCGTCTGCCTTTCTCCGGAGCGTAAAGAGACCCACTGTTTCATTTGCGTCTGATCTCAGACATGTGGCAGCCATCCTTGTTGATGGCTCTGGGAAGTTGTGAAGATTATAGAGGCAGATGTTGTTTGACTTTTAAGGGTTTGATTCCTGGAATATCAAGCAGAAAAAAAGAAAAATCTGGTTGTGGTTCAAGCTATTTTTAATGGCAGGCAGTGCATCATAGAACCTTAGGCAGTAGAAACCAGGAAGGTATAAGAAGAGATCTGGTTAGTTAGAGGACTGATTTGCTGGGCTTGAGAGCATATGTAGTGAACACAGTATAAAGCTTGGTGTTGCAAGGTAACAGATCTGTTCTAGCATCCAAGTCAGAGAAATACGGAGCTATTTTAAGAGCAGTTTCACATCCTTGCATCTGTAGGATAAACATATCCATTTGTAAGGATTAAACCATTCATTACATATGATGTAAACCCACCTGAAAGAGATTTGGTGTTATAGGCTGCTGGGTAAACCACATAAATCAAGTAACTTCTTGAGGTTGTTCAGTATTATTGTGTACTTAGAAAATAGTACATCATAATGTCGTCAACAATAGGGTTGAAATGGTGGTGTTTGCTTCTGAAGCCATTTCTTTTGAGTAACTTCTTGTAGTGGTACAGTATCTTGGATTTACTTTTTTTTCATGTGGGAACTTGTAGTTGTATTTATTCCTCCACAAAGTAGTTTGAAATGAGAAGTCAGTCTGGATATGCAGCTTGTAGCATTCCTAAGTGTACTTGGCATATGAGGAATTGTAGTTTTGATTTTCAGAAAATTTTCATTTGTTCTCAAGTGCCAGCCTCAATGAAGATCATTTCTTGGAACATCAAAATATTGCACCATAGTACAATACTGAAGTACGATAATGTTCTTGCTGTTTGTTTAGGGTTTTTTCTCCATCTGTTTTCTAGGAGACTTTTAGGTTGGCAGTCTGTGCTTAACTCTGTCCCTGTGACTTCTGTTAACTCCAATTCTGTGTCATTGTTAAATGCTGGTGAAGATGGCATCCTGTACCATTTTCCAGGAGACATTTCCATTTTTCTTTGGCCCCAGAAAGATTACAGCTTCATATTCTTATACTGCATTGTCCTTTGCGAGACTAAAGAGCATCAGATGCAGTTCTGGTTATTTTTTTAATGTTTTGTGCAGTAATAGTCTCGTTAACTTTGGTGTTTTGCACCAAAAGTTAGATCTCTCATAAAAGGTAGCTCTGGCACAGTGAGGATCAAGCAGTGTACATGTAGAGATCTTGTCAAGACATCTTGACTTCTAGTTCTATTGTGAGAAAACAAATTAAGGATGGGAAAGTGTTAAAAAAAAAGAAAAAAAGTAGAGGGGAGGAACGGGAAGAGGTGAATTAGCCGAGCTAAATAATGCAGCTTAGTTAAACAATAGCAGCAGTATAACCATTAAAGAAAGCTTCCACACACACTCTGTAACAGTTTCCAAACCTGTGGATGGTATCTTAATGAATTGAATAGTCAAGATCCCCATTTGATGAAGTTGTAGCATACAGAGGAAACCAATTTTGCTTCATCAAGGAGAAATGACCACAAAGACCTCTTTTTTTTTGCTAATTTCTTTACTGGAGGCTCATTGATATCTATCCTGCCTGTCCATAAGGTTCTTTTAACAGGCTACAAATTAAGAAGTAGAAATTCCTTAAAAAACTGAAAAACTAGACTTGGTTTTCATTACTTCTGAGTTATAAATCCTTGGGTTGGTACCTTCATGTCCTCATGAAAGTTGCAAAAGGATATTTCCTCTTTATTCTTCTGTTTGACTGTGTAAGTGTCATTTAAAAGGAAAACAAACTAGAAAGTAATGAAGCACTGAAGAATATAAATAAATTATTTTCCCTTCCATATCATAATTATTTTCCTGAGAGAGGTTATATATTTTGAATTACTCAGACTAGCTATTTTACATTGTGCTAGTTGTGCGTTACAATTTAATGAACCATGATTAAAGACAAGAAGGCTGAACTTAGAGTATGAATAAGAATTATTTGCTTTTTTAACACTAGCTTGAACATTACTAGTTGGCACCTTTCTTGCAAAAGAATTTTGATACAGGTGTCAGTGTCACATTTGACAGATTATTCCGTTTTTATATTTTCAATTATTCAGTGCCTTGTTTTTTATTAAATACAACTGTTTGGGGGTTTGTAGTTGTTAATATTCTATTCCCTGCATTTGACCTTTTATCAGAGACACTTTTGTGCCCTTCAAGGGCAATGACATTTTGAGTGATTGTCCTTCTGTTACTGTGATTTTCTTTTTCATAGCCTCGTCAAAATTTGTTCTATGATATCATTATGGATTAAATAACTTTCTACTTGTCACATGTTTAGGTTTCACTGCATAAAAGAGTTAAAATAATAAAAATTGGTCTCGTCCCTACGGCTTCCTTTCAAAATGGAGACAGTAGCAGCTAGACTGACAAGATTCCAACTTTTTCTTTTGATAGGGGTGAGGACAGATGGAAGATAGATTTGAATGTTTTATGTACCTTATTATGTACGTTTTTATTTATGTGACTTTCTAGAATACACTGGTTTTGTCTGATGCTCTAACTTCCGTTGCTCTAAATCAGAACCCCTTGTTTCCAATAAAAATTCTGGTAGGTTTACAGTCTTTCTATCAGAAACCTTGTTCTCAAGACAGAAGTACAGCCAGTAGTATAAACAACCGTCTTCTGTCAGTGATGAAAATCTAACCTGTAGTTCCTGCCATGGTACATGTGGGTCTGTCATGTCCCTGTCCTTGTAAGATTTCCAAGCCCAGCATAATGGCAGACACTGTGAAACTGGGGTCACCAGCCATCTTTTGCACCATTCCTGGAGTAGTTAGTAGTACATTCCTGCATGGACTATCCAGGTCGAGCCAGTATTACCCTTGAAGAGGCAAAATTAGACCAGCACCCCTTTGAATTAATCTTTTTCCTTACATATTCTTGGAGTTACATATTTTTAGACTGTCTACAATTCTTGAGACTCTGAATAGGTACAAAAATGCAAATTCTGCCTTTGTTAATTCTGTTAAAAAATCTTAGTTTGTTTATATCTTAACTGCTGACAGAGTCTGGCCAGATGCAAAAAAGCACTTAGCTGCATAAAAGGCGATCAACTGACATTTCAATACTTAATTCAGATAATACAATAAAGAAAAATCCCTCATAGCTTCTTGTATGTGTGAGAATGTTGATCACCTCTGTATTGGCTACTGTGCTCATTCGGGACTGCAACAGTCCTGCACTTTTTTATATTTTCACTGAAAGATAGATTGACAAGACCATGTTCATTCAAGAAAAATAATGACATCAAAATCCCATCTTCACTGTACTTACTTGTCCAGGAAGCAAGAGACTTGGATTTAGTAACTCTACCACCTAGGAGCTATTCTCTCACCTCCAGCCTGCTAAAAGAGGAAAACAGGCCCACCATAACCCAGGCTAAAGCAAGACAGCACATGCTTTTGCAGCAGAGATATATCAGACAAAGGGAACCTGAATGTAGAGAACAACACCAAGATCAAAGGGACGGACTGTGATGGGACTGAAAAATGTGCATCTGATGTTCAGAACAGCAGCAATATAATGTGTCTTCACCTTGCAGGTTGCTGAGACCTGCTCAAGGCTTGAAGGAGTTTGTTGTGCTTTCTTTACTTAGTCTAGCATGTGAATTAAAAGTGGAGCTGTGTTCAGACCTGCTGACCTGCTTTCTTAGAAGCGAGTAGCACAATATTGGATAGGGTTGGCTTTTTTTGGTATTTTCTGCTATCATCCTGTTGCTTAAATTGCTTTCTATCTTGTTACTAATTCATCATCAGAGACAGAGCCTAAAACAGGGAAGTTCAGATATAGAAATAGATATGATACATGAAGAATTACAAGGTCAATGAGTAGTGTAAGTAGGAAGCCAACAACTTCCCACAGATAACTTGGCCTTAGGTTGATGTGTCAATAATTGAAAATTTCTTCATTCAAAATATTCTTTGAATGAGAAAACAGGAATGCTTCAGAGTGTTGAATCTCAAAGGATTGTGCATTGGAGAGCAGTAAGTATTCAAACAGTCAGCAGTGAACAGAATGCCACACATGTATGCAGTTGCTATTCAGCATAGTAACCTACACACCCTCCCCCTATTTCTCGTCCTGTGCATGGAATTGAAGTCTAGAAGTGAAACATCAATTAATTGTCTTTTCCCTTGATGTTTTCTATTAAATTCTTTACAGATGGCGCTGTAATTTTACAATGCTGGTCTTAAATAAATCCACATAGGAAGGAGATTGAAAGAATAATAATCACATTGGGTTTTTCAATGCACTGGAAGTCTTATTATTCCAGTTCGCACATAATCCCTATCATTATAAATTAACTTATCTCTTTCACATTATGTATTCATTGATAGTATTTGATTAGTGAACCCTTTTGTATTTTTTTTACTTCGGATAAATTGTGGTAAACGATGCAGTACATACTTGAACTGAGTGTTGTTGTCATGGCAGTGATGGGCGATATGTATCACATGTAATTTCTTTCAGTCAAGATTTTAATAGAGTTGTAGTTTTAAATAGTAACCAATAAGGATTTCTTTTAAGGAGTGTCCATTAATAGAACTCAGCTGTTGAAGGTTGACTGTAGCATTAGGCTTAAGTTTAATCTCCTACATACTATAATTTACAGGGCTGTGTTTAGTGCATCAGTCTTTCGTCTGCTTCATTGGTGGAGGGATGGGGGTTGTGATAGTGGGAGAGAGGAAAGAAGTGTAGTGAAAATTTTCTGTCATAATCTGTAAAAACATGACAAAATTAAAATTTCGAGTATTTGGCTTGAAATCTTCCATAGTGTGCCTTACTGAGTAAGGTGGATGCTTTCCATCTTAGAGAAAGAATGTTTTATAAAATAATTTTCAAAAGACTTTATGGTCCTATTCCTAGACAAAGTCCAAAACAGAATTAAGAACTTTTTGAAGTCACTGTTTGGAAGTGTTTTGGTGAGTAAAAGATAAGCAAGATCAAATTCCTTCTTATATCAAATTGTGATGTACTATAAAGAGAGAAAATTTGAAGTGGAACCTGAATTTGCCAAAGACCCCAATAAGAAGTCATTGCTTCTTCACTGCATTCAAAAGTACAAGAGTGTGAAGAGCAAGTCTTGGCTCTCTGTTATCTCTTTGTACTTCCTGCATGTGATTAAACAAGGAAGATATGGTGGAGTTTTTTAGTGCGGAGTGTGGGATTTTTTGGTAATAGTGTTTCACTTTGCGTGTGTTACAGAAGGTAATTAACATTTGAATTAGCCGCTACCAAATATTGTAAGTTCCATTTCAAGTCTGTAGAAGTCACATCTGCATATAGCCCTTCTCATTGACCATGACTTGTAGTTGTCTAAATATTTTGGGTTTAGTTAATTTTTCTGCATGTAACAATTTCTACTGTTAGCATTTAGCATTTTCTTGCAAAGCATATCACAAGTCTAGGAATTTCTTACTGTCCTTGTATTAAAATTTTTCTGTAAGCTGGCTCATAAGGTTGATTCTTGTCTATTAACTATTGGGCTTTTCCTTGCATAAACAGTACCACTTCTTGGGGGTAGCGTCTTCTTTGGCAGCTGAACATCTCCTGTGCCATGAGTTGTGGTTGCTGAGCCTGCAGGTGAGGTGGCAGGTGGGACTGGAGTTGCAACTCATCTTGGGCATTCAAGGGCCTCCTTCAGAGCTGAAGAACTGGGCCTGGGAGGAGGCTGGATGACCGCAGAATACAGCTGTGGCCCTCACAGCTGCCTTGTTGTGCACACTGGTGAGTGGAAAGAAGACTGGAATGGCAGTTGATTAGGTTCTGGAAGTACTGCTTCTGAGAGCCTGAAGTGCTTCTTTCCAGCAGTGTTCGTGTTGCCTTTTCTAACATCTACAGGCCGCTTGGGGTGTAATGGGGAATACAAAAGTCCATTGGCATGCAGGCAGGTGACAGGGTAGTCTTATGTCCTTGTTCATAGATGTGCAATGGAGAGCAATTAAATTAAGTATTGGGCTGTATTTCAAGAGCTTTATTTTTTTTTTCAAGCTGGAAGTAGTTACATTAAATGCCTTTAATGAAGAAAATATTTTTTTATTTGGTGTTTAAAAAGTACCCTTATTTTTAGTAGAGGGAGATCTCAGCTGTGATAAACTCACTAATACAAGGCTTGCAAATTATTTCTCCCAGTTTTCAGTGGTAATATTTATCCTAGATTTTATATACCTGTTTAATTTTTTAAAATGTTTCTTCTTGTTTATTTTAATATTTTTTTCATCTAGTATGCAAACATGTTTGTCACAGCCCCATGTTTAAAATCTATTGAGTTCTGTTTATGTCATTGTAATAATAGTGTCCAACCTCTTGGTACCTGACTAGTGCCAAATCTATTCAAAACATTTTATTTGTGGGCATACAATACTGTACTTAAAGTTCTCATCATTTCAAATATATCTGAAGCTCCTCATGTTTCCTATTTCATACCCCTGTAGTGATTCATATAATTATCTTAATGGCTTATTGCTATTATCTTTAACTGGTGATATTAATGTAATAATTGTCACATTAAAATGTAAAATATTGAATTAGGCCTTGTTCTAAAATGTGTTTTATTATTACAGGTAGGCTAGACACACTGTAGGCTTCTGTTTTCAAAATAAATTTTTTTGCATTCATTTAGATGGATTAAAAAATTGTATTATTCACAATACAATGAAAGAACTGTTTAAAAAGTTACGCAAATGATGATGGACTACTGGATCACCTTATTGCATGCATATTTTCGTTATGATTAATTTTCAAATACTTGATTTAGCTTCCTGCACCAAAACCTACCTGTTAAGATGCCTAAATTTAGAAAACTTGTCTTGTTAACAATTTATGTTTGTGAGATTAGTGATGCTGTTAACTAGGAACATTTTCTTTGACTAGTGTTCTGGGAAATAACATTTTTTCCACCCGCTTTTTTGGGCAGACTTCTTGTTTCTGCAAAATACACTTTTGTCGTGCCCAGCATCTGCTCTGCAACTAGTGAAGTATAACTAATAGCATTCTTACGTGAAATATCAAGCCTTGCATGTGAGAAATGTGTTTAAGGCAAGCATTAATGTATCATTATTTGATACACTTGCTTTCAGTTTATTCCCTCTATTTTACAAGGTATTCTTTTCATGAATATATCATCAATGTTGTGCTTTAGTAATTGGGTAACTAGAGAATTTTGATGTTTTTACTTTTTTTAAATTAAATATAGTTTTAGGTTTGAGATTTGTGATTGAAAATCTGTTTCATTTTTAAATTCAGTTGGTTAGGATTGACAGGGAGGAGTCTCTTTTCAGTGCCACTTCTATCTAAAAATATTGAAGCAGGAATACTTGTGTGCAAGCTGAAACTTGGACTGGTAATTGGCCAACAATACTATATAGGTCTACATTGATTATAGATGTTTCAGATGAATTTAGTTTGTGTGTGATGGTGACAGGATTGCAGGAACTGTAGAGACCAGTGCACCATTGTTCTTTAAGTTTTCTCACTCTTGTGGAAGTATTGTGCATGTCCTAATGAGTCTGAAGACAAGTGTTTCTCATTCTGTGATTCTAGATGGACAAAGATTGTAATATATGAGTGAAAGTAATGCTTTTCAATCTGGCTAGGACAACAAAAGATTAGTTTGCAGTTTAAATAAATCATGATGTCACTGTCTAATACCAGATGCACGTAGCAGGAACGCTGAAATGCGCAGTAAAAGTTTCAGCATTTTGCATGGGCAGGAAAGGCATAGACAGATAAGGCTGTGAAGAAGAGCACAGTGCAGAAGTGTTTGTTTAGTTAGATGAGTAAAGAAATGGTGCAGGAAAAAAGGAAATGAAAAGAAAATTTTGGTATTTGCTACTCTGCTGCTAAACAATTCTGTGGACACAGTGGGTTTTTTGAATTTAATGGAAACTTGAGAGCTATGGGGTCCCTTGGAAAGGATTCTTAAAACTTAGCTGTACACTGTGTGAAGAAATACCTTGTTTTTCTGTTTGTTTTTGAGCCAGCAACAAACGATTATTTCCTGTCCATGTTCATAATAAATGTACACCATAACCCTCCTCTGTCATCACTCATCCAGTTTGACAAGTCCAAATCGGTCTAATTGTCACTTGTGGAAACTCCCAATGTCTTCCCTATGTGTTTTTATATCTTGCCTAACTCTTCTGAACCATTTCTGAAGGGAGGGAAGCAGTGACATGATGTGCTGTATTCCTTGCCTAACGTTTGGTTTGCCTTTGTGACCACCACAGATCACTGAGATGATAATTTCACAGATCTGTTATGAGACCAGTGTTTCATTACTGTATAATAACAATTGAAAGACCATCATTTTATATATGAAGTGAGGATCGTTTTCTTCTTCCATGTCTATCACTTTACAGTTCTCTACATTTATTTTCATTTACTATTTTATTACAGTGATCAGTATTAGATCTTTCTGCAATCTGTTGATTTTCATCTTTAGTACTCTGAATAATTACGTACCAAAAATCTTGTTCTCTCACTAACCACCACCTTTTTTCAATCATTTATCCATATACTGAATAGTTCAGGCGCTAATAAAGACTCTTGCTGCATGCCATTGCTAAATTCTTTCTTTGAGGACCATTTTTACCCTCTTTTCCTTGGCCTGTCAGTTCTATAGCCTTTGGGTGAGGATTGCAACCCTCCATTCTGTCTCAACAGCAGCTATCTTTACTTTAAGAAATTTATATACGCAGCCTTGTTTATCTTAGATTTTTAAGTAGACTGTGTCAGTTGGATTTCCCTTGTCCAAGCCACTAGTTCAGCTGGAGATGGGTTTTCAAGTCCTTTGGGGCATCTGGACCATAAAGATAATTTTTGTCATGACTATAAACAAAGCAAAGTTTTATTTGTGCATAATTGTCTATGTTTGTGTATGCATTTCTGTGTGTATTCACATACATTGCCTGACCTGTCCGTTGCACCCCAAATGCAGTTGTAGCCTTAATTCTGTAATAACTACTAGGGAGTGGTTTATTGCCACTTCTGGGTAGATGCAATTGGTAAAAGAATAAGGTGGTTTTTTCTCCTATAGCTTGCTGAAGAAGAAAACACAGAGGTTTTTCACATTAAAAAATGGCTTGAGCGTAACTGATTTTTCTCTCATTTTCTTACCAAAATAATTTCCATGCTCATAGAGGTGAAGTGTTGCACTTGGCCTGAGGTAAAAATCTCTTTTAAGAGACTGGAAAAAAAAAACAAAACCCAGAGGAAATTAAATTCTAAGTCTGCAAAACTGTTTCTGTTCCTTTAGCCACTAGCGTGGTGATTAGAACAGTTAATGTGCAATGTGGGACTTTCTTTTTACACTTTTCTTCCCAAATCTGAGGGGAGTTGACTTGATTGCACCTTAAGCATACTACCTGGTGTTGATCAGTGTTTTTCTCCTTTCCGTAAAGAAATGCTAATGAGAATTGGGGTATCTCATCTGCCAGGGTGTGGTGGAACAATCCTGCTTGCAAGGCTTTGCCTGCTTGTCCAGTTGCATGTTTTGTATGGAAAAGGAATGCAAAGGATTGAGAGGAACAGAATTACCTGCAGACTTAAGGCTTCTCCTGCTGGAAAACACAAGTTCCAGTCCACACTGATTTCTTTTTCATTTTAGTGTTTTTATTATGCATAAAATAACAGCTGTTGAACAGAGTAAGAGGAGGAATTTGTCCCTAACTCTGACAAGTAAGATACTTGGCATCTGATCTGCGGTTCAGGAAATGTGTTTATAAAAGGTTGAAATAATTTCAGCAGGATGGAGAGAGAACAACCCCTTAACACCCTTCACAAGACTTTATCCTTGTTGCCAGAGGCCTTTTATAAAGAGGGGAAGATTTGGGTTCAGACAGATTACAGAAAGGTGAGTGCTTTAATCAGGGAAGTAGTCATCTCCCTTTCACCAACTTTGTCTTGTTTAAAGACCTAGCACTTAAAAGGCTTTCTAAAAAAAAATATATATTTAGAAATACTTATTATTTTGTCAGAATTTTAAATACAAATCCACTCTCTGAACCAAGCCAAAGTAGCTGATTGTAAAGTAGAAATAAAGGCAGTTAGAGAATTTTTGAGAGAATCGTATGTTGATATTTGAGGGGGAAAAGCCGTATTATATCAGCTGCTGTGTTTGCTGGTCCAGTGATAACTACTGATGTGTTGTGAATATAAAGTAATTTTGAGGACAGTCCGAATGCTCAGGCAGCAGTTACCAGCAGTGATTTGGTTAGCACAGCCCAAGCATTCCCTTATGATTCCATGACACCGTTCATGTCCAGTTGGTCCGGTGACTGTAGAGAGCTATAGGCTGTACATACACTGACTTAAATATTCCCTAATATACGGCATGATAATACTACAGGTGCCCTGTAATATTTGCCCTGTTGAGGTCAGAGTCTTTCTTGCATTGGTGGAAGGGGTGGGGAGGTGGGTACCTCAACAAAAAACTAAAACCCCTTTATATTGTCTCCCAAAATCAGAAGAAGGAGCTGCATAAGGTTGTTACACACAATCCCAGTACTAGAGTTCACATGTCCTAGTTTGGAATCCTGGGAGCCATGAAAACTTCAGCTAGTGTTTGTTAGACAGACATAGGAAGAACTGGAGTATTTTGGCCTTTCTTCTCTTCCATGTCCCAGATACTGCTCCATAAGCATTATCTGGCAGACTGGAAATAAATTGTCTCAAAATTAGCCTATCTTTGCATTTGAAAAGGGACAAGAATGAAAGCTCAATGGCAACCCTGCAGCAAGGAACACACTTAGCAGGGTTTGAGGGTTTTTTGTGGAAACTAGGAAGAGAGGCAGGTCGGGATATTTGCATATCCAGCCCATGTTACATTCACAGCTTTCACTCTAGTTTATTTTCATAAATTAGAGAAACAGAACCACATAGACTGGACTACCATGTCTCACAGACATTAGTAGTTTTGAGTAGTTTTAAGATGATACTTACTCAACCATCCTCCAATTTAGGAGTTTTTAGAAACAGACAGTTGAAAAGATTTTATCTTATGGTTAGCACGGGTCAAGTAAAGATACTTGCCTATGCATGCTCTGAGGTTGTTCTTCTTTGACACTTCGTGCCAGTATTTATTCAGTATTTATCCATGTGCTTTCCTGCCTTCTCATGGTGATTCTCTTAGCACTCAGAGTGAATAGCTGCAGGGAGGCATAAGGGAACAAAGCTGAATTGTTGCTTCTGCCCTAATTTGAGGATGTCCAGGCATCTCGAACTTGTGAGTGGCCTGTTTGCACTCTTTGTGATGAAAAGTCAAAGTACAAAGGCAGATTTTGGAAATGCAGGCAGGAAGGAGTGATTTGTCTTTCTTCTTTGCATGTTCACATCTGTGTCAGTGAAACCTGGCAAAGGTGACTTCAGCCTCTTCTGCTTTGCTTTCATCTGCGGAGGGATCCAAGTTACTCAGTATCCCCTGTGCTAGGACAGTTTTATTTCCAGTTGCTTATCATGTGATGCAGTTATATGAAGGAATTATAAGCTGCTGCCAGCATTTGTACCAGAAGCACTGCCTAAGAAGATAACTCGTGTTTAATTTTGTGTTTTAACTCACAGATTTGAAAGTGACAATTCTAGCAAGATAGTATTGCTGAGATGAAACAAAGTTCATCATAAACGATAGAGCTTCAAGTACCACACTTTCAAAAGAGAGCTATAAAAACAAATTCATTCCATTGAACACTTAAATCCAGATAGTTTAATGAGAGACTTTGTTTTAACTATTATTCATTGACATTTTGCTCCATACTCGCATTTTATAAAACAGAAATATTTTCAGTTTTTAAACTTAGTTTAATGTCATTTTAGTAGAATTGCCTAATCTCTCGATTTTGTTGTTTTAAATTTTGATGTTTAATGTAGGGTTAGACTGACCTTCTTTTTCTTCTCCAAAACAGACATATAACACAAAAAAGAAAATACAATTTAATTATTTTCTTTAACACTTAAAGGAAGTTAGAATTATCTGTTGGAAAATTCTGATTAATGGGAAGAGGATATACAAATGCCAGCTGACTTCTCTGAAGTCAGAGTTGCATAATATCAACCGTTAAACAGGTAAAACAGGTGGTGTTTTTACATGTGTATGATCCAACAAAACTGTCTCCTCTGCCGCAGCAGCACATCACACCTTCACTCTGCAGCCTTTCCTTCTTTAGCTTTGGGAAACTGCAAACTATGCTCCACTCGGATCTGTCCAGACAGGAATTTGAGGGGTCCACTGCTACTTTCATTTTTTTAAAAAGTATTACAACCTTCATTAGCTTCAGTTAACATAATCGTCTGAAACTTGTGTGTGGCTGTGTAAGAGTCAGCTAGCTGCAGATTTAACCTGGACATTTTACGTCTATGAAGGAAATTAATGCAGAAAGTTGGCTTCACTCAGCATTATAAGATATACTTTGGAGTTGTATGAGATGCCAAGGTATTTTCTCCATGATCTTCTTGTGTTTTTCTTCTTGTGTAAATTTTGTAGCAGTGATTTTGTGTTCTTAGGTTATTACAGAATCTGCTTAAAATACTGAAGTTAATGTTTATTTATGAAGTCTAAGTTTTGAGTTATTTCATCACGAGTAATATTATGGAACAGTTCAGACAACAAAGATCTGAAGATGCTCATTCAAATACATCTTCTGTCTCTTCTAAAACTGGATGTAATAGGATATGGTGTCTTTTTTGATACGCACGTGTTTGTAAATCTGATAGAATTGATGTTTGTTTTGCTGCCAGTAGAAAACACACTAAGTGCGGGAAGTTGTGACACAGGAAGGGGTCAGAACCTTGCTTCATGCAAAGAGGAAGCTGCTTACTCTTCAGTATTTGTGTTGCAAATTGTTCTGGGCTTTTAAAGTCTCTATTTCACCCTGCCTGACCCATCTTTTTTTCTTCCCCTTTCTTTCCCTTTCAAGTAGGATTCTTTTTTTAGTGCAATTCACGTAAGACATTTGCAGTGGATGAAACAGCATCATTGTTGACCTAAGCTGGTTTTACTTGTTACGCTTTGCCTTTCCCATTTTTCTGATGTTTCACTTTAAAGCTCAGCTTCAGCTGAACCACACAGATAAGCCCCAATTGTTTTTTAAAATATTCCATTTAATGATTAGTTTTGGGAATGTCAATTTGTTCTTAAATAATTGAACCCTCCAAGTTGAAGCAGAGCCATGGTTATAACACAAGCACGTTACATTGTACAGGTAAAGCTGACTTCTTTGAGATTCCCTCGGTTAGCAGGATATATACTGATTTTATTTGGGAGAGTTGGCTTGGGGATTCCAAGTCTGCAGAGTTTCTGCCAAGAACCTCCATGTAACTTTTCTAAAATTTGAAAGGATAAAGTGTGATCAATGTAACATTAGCTGATTCTACTTTTTCTGCAATTAGAAACTGGTTAGATGTACTGTCTCTCAAATCACCTGAAGATACTCTTGGTAATTTTGAAACATTGTCTATTTTTGTTGCTTTTGAAAGCAATGAGTACCTCTATTTAAAAGAACTTAAATTCTGCTTTTTTAACTAAGAACAAGAAGTTTATTTAGACCGTCTAGAAATATGCATTAGAAGTGTTGCTGGATAAAGCTGTAATAATTAATAACTTGTTTCAATGGAGGAATGACAGCTATGGTAACTATTGTATAGGAAGCTGTATTGTGGCTTAAAATGTTTAATTTTCATGTAAAAAGGAAGAGTTATGAAAGTTTGAGAATCGGTATTACAAAATGTAAGATTTTGTCATGTGGGCTTTGCACATATTCTCATGTGGAATGGACATGGAGACCTGGGCTTAATTTTCTTTAGGTGAATGCTGCGGTGCGTTCCGGAGGGGGCACCGAGCGTTCACCCGCGGTTCCAGGGGCTGCCGGGCTGCTCCAAGGCACAGGAAGGCTGGCGAAGTTCCTGTAGGGGTTCACCCAACCCACCGGTGCTCCAGGCGCGCTGAAGGAGAGACAGGCGGAGGGGCTTCCCAGATGGTTTATTTGGCACTGGGGTCGTGCCGGGGAGGCACCAGCACGGGGGGTTACGGTTACATAAATACAGACACGAGGGAGCGGGGGGAGGGTACAACATCCAACGGGGGGTTGGGGTGGTGCTAGGTTTGAATTTGGCGGGCTTTGTGTAGGATTACACAATACAGAGCCCTCCATGGGGTGGAGAACCGATACCAAGGGGGGAAAGAGTACATAGCAGAGCCTGGCCATTGGATAGACCGAAACTGGCCAGAGCACACCGCAACAGGTGAATACAGTGTAGACATTTATGTGTAAGAAACCCATTCAGTATTAGCTTTACATAAGGAAAGTAAAGGGAATTTTCATAAGATTACACTGACATTTAGCCGTTTGTTTCAATTATATTAAAAAAATGCTACAGGAGGAAAGGCTGAGCAACTTTATTTGTTTTGCTGCCCTAATTATTTCCCTGAGAAACAAGAGTTATCTGCTTCACATTCCCTGCAAGCGATCCCGGGTATGCAGTGCCTCCCCCACACTGTGGGACTGAGCTGGCCGAGCAGCGCCTCTCCCCATTAGTCATCACTGCCTTCCCTGATACTGTGTGTAGGAAAGTAATTCTTTAAAGCAGTTGCTCCTAGTTCGTTTTTTTAAGATTATTTCATAATACATCATTGCAGTAGTACCTTCTTGTAAGTATGGACTGAATCTTGGTCACTGAGCATAAGCCTTTTTATGTGAAATAAAAAGATACACTGCAAATAAATCACTACTTATTCCCTTTAATCTGGTTTCCAAATAGTTTGACTTTTGCCATTCAAACACAGCTTCCATTCATGTGTTCAGGAAGCTTTTGAAAGCATATGAATGGTAATTTCCCCAGTTTTTCTGGAACTTTATGTAGTTTCAGTGATGTCTGCAGCTGGCTGCCTAATAAAAATGACTTGCATTCCTAGAAACATTGGATTGTAATAGTATTGTTTCCCAAGTCATGGAGAACCGCTATGAAAAATTCCCCATACTCTGCATTACTTCTCTAATAGTCTTTTATTAGGTATGCAGAAGTCCAGTAGGCTCAGCAGCTCTAATTTTTCTAGTGTTTTGTTCTTGAAAATGAAGTGTGTTTTTTCGTGGTGGTACACAAATATAGTGAATGAAGTTTCTCTCATTTTTTTATCCAGTCTTTACAGACCTCTGATCAGATTTCTCAAAGTATTACTCCTTATTACTGTATTTGTCCTGCCCTCTCTGCTACCATAACTGAAAGCAGACAGGTTAACTAAGACCAGTCAGTGTGGTGCAGGTATCAGGCGATTGATGCCAGACTATCACACTTGCCACTGCTTCCCAGAATGACACTGTTTGAAATAGGACAGTGGTCAGTGATGTTTTGTGAGAATAAACTCTTGAGCCTCGATTGGTAAAGATTGAAAGAAGATAGTGTGGGTTGGAGACTCAGCAGTGAGTGCAGCCACAGGTCATGGGTGCAGCTCTCTTTTACAGTAAGGACTGATAACCCAGTAACAACCATGGTCCTTGTAAAATAAGCAAGAACCTGTTTCAACAGCAGCAAAACCTTCAGTAGCTTTAAAACATCATCTTTCTGAGATGTTTTCTGTTGGTGACTTCACTGCCCTTTCTCCAGCTCTATTGACTATCATTGTAGCAGGGTGTCCCAAATGGATCTGAAGGCACATCACTGCAGAGGGCAGAGCACGCTCCTCACACTTCACTCTTCCTACCCATCTGGGGATCCTCTTCCTTCCCTGCTGCTCCTCCCTGTAGTGACACTATTCGGCTTATTACCGAATCATAGGAGAAAGCTGTTCACTTTGATTTGTTTGTGGTTTAGCAACTTTTCGCCCTTTCTTTGGTTAGTTTCTTCTGGTTTAGCAAGCTAAGCTCGCCCATCAGGGCAGCAGGTGAATGCCAGAGATGGTGCAAGGCAAAAGCAGGGAGAATGCGTGGTTCAGAGTAGCACTTGCACAGGGAACAGCAGCCACAATTAATTATTTACTCAGCTCTGCCTGTCTTCTCTAAACTACCATCTTAAAAGCATATCTTTTGAAAAGGACACCTGACCTTGAAGATGCAAGATTTACAATTTGAATTTATCTTAAAGTGATCTTTTTCTGGGCTGTGCCTGTTCAGATTTGAGGGGAGTTTTTTTAAGTTGGTACCTACAGACTGTTGACATAACTATATTGATATATTGCCAACCATATCCTGGGCTGCATAAAAAGCAGCATGGGCAGCAGGTTGAGGAAGGTGATTCTCCCCCTCTACTCTGCTCTTGGGAGACCCCACCTGGCATACTGCATCCAGATCTGAGACCCTCGATGTAGTAAGGACGTGGACCTGTTGGGGCAAATCCAGAGGAGGGCCACAAAGAATGATCAGAAGGCTGAGGCACCTCTGCTGTGTAGACAGACTGAGAAAGCTGGAATTGTTCAGCCTGGAGAAGAGAAGGTTCTGGCAACATCTTGGAGCACCTTCCAGTACCTAAAGGGAGCTACAAGAAAGCTGGAGAGGGACTTTTTGCAAGGTCATGTAGTGACAGAACAGGGGGGAATGGCTTCAAACTAAAAGAGGGCAGGTTGAGATTAGCTATTAGAAGAAATTCTTTACTGTGAGGGTGGTGAGACACTGGCACAGGTTACTCAGAGAAGTTGTGGATGCCCCATCCCTAGAAGTGTTCAAGGTCAAACTGAATGGGGCTTTGAGCAACTTGTTCTAGTGGAAGGTGTCACTGCCCATGGCAGGGGGATGGAACTTGGATGACTTTTAAGGTCCCTTCTAACACAAACCGTTCTGTGATTCTATAATCTAAGAATTGGTGGCAACATGCTATTTTTTTTTTTTTTTTTTTGCCCAAAAGCGCTCTTCTCTAACAGGAATTCACAGCCCTGAAGAGGGATGTGGTGAAGAGTAGGTTTTAATGTGTGAAGTAAGCCTGTTAAAATTACCAAAAGACATAGAAAGTCTAGAAGACAACTCTGAAACTCTACACATTCTGACTGATTAAGATTAAAGTAAAAATTGTAAATTACAGAAAATGACATTTCAGGGGGGAAAAGTGGTGAGGACTTCTGGACTACGTGTCCAGAATATTGCCTTCTGAAGCACCGAATTCAGGAAAGAAGAGATAACAGATTGAATACAAGTTTCTGCAACAACTTCGTGAACTTTACAGATTGCTTATGGATTGCTTTTCTGGTACATTATCTGAGCAAATGTATTTAGTGAGACTGCACAGATGTTATAGTTTTCAAAGGCTGGGGATCAGAACAGAAGAAGTAAGGAAATTTTTATCTTTAAAACCTTTCTTTAATATTTTTTAATCTTAGAAGTATTATTTTATAGTATCTGTTATACGAAAAAAGGAATTCTCAAAGTCTGAGATGATACATGTAGTCATAGAGCAAATGATGGGCAAAAGCTGTGGTGTTTGATTCAGGAATTAAAAATGTAGCAATAAAACCTGTATTTCTTCAGTGCATGGAGATGACTTAAAAATGTGTTTTCTTCATGTACTTTTGTATGTTCAGATAAATCCACTCTGGACTATTTTTGAGGTACATGTCAGCAAGCAATTAAATACTGGTTTGACGGTTTCAATCAACTTCTGTGCAACTTGCAGCACATTTTTGCAGTACTGTCAAAACATGCATACCCACAGGATGTGAAAATTATGTGAATTTAATTTAAATCTAAATCGCTGATTCTAATGTGAGACTAATTGAAATAAACCCTTTATTATCGGTTGAATTAAGTCAGAAAGAGATACCAACTAGTATCTGTGATTGTGGAATTTCGCAGCCAAGAAATATAAAGCTGAGGTGCTTGTAAAGGTGTATGCAGCATTGCACACATCAAGCAACAGCTTTGTTCTCGTTTGCTATAAGTATTTAAAGGATACATTTGAAGCCCTGTAACACCTTAAGGAAGCAGTATGTGTATAAGGACAAAAGTAATAAACTTCAGAAACCTCTTCAAGGTACAGCAGCATTGCTCCTATAAGAAATACTATTTTTGCATATTTTACTTTTGAATTCATTAACTCTTCATGTATCATTTAGCATTATTAAATTAGTAAATATTATCAGTAAATTATATTAGTAAATATTACTTTAAAATACTCAAAAACTTTTAGAGCCATAGAGCAGTGGAAAAACTTGTATGACAGAAGTACTGAAAGATCTGTTGTTTCCATGAGCTCACTTGACGAATTGCAGGTTTAAATGTAGCAGGAGGGATGGATGTTCCTTGTTGGGTTAGTTTCATTGGTTATCCTATAAGTACCTAAGCAAAGTACCTGAGCCACCTGTAGTGGTACTGCTGAACCCATGGCACTGGTGAGGTGCCCAAGTGTTTGAAATAATTTATGAGCAATTGAGAACAAAAACTGAGCTTTACATGGTTGTACAATATTAACTCTAGCTATTTTGGAAAGACAATGGGATCACTTCTTGGTACTTCAACTTGCCTAGATAGTTTAGGTTAGAAGATTTACAGGAAGAAAGTGGTGTCCAACTCAAAATGGAAACAGAATTTTGTTCTTCATTTTGTTGTTATGACAGTTTATCTTTAACACGAGAAACTGGTCTTTAGGAACCACTAGGGAGCCTGACCAAGAAACAAGAAATCCTGTGCTAGACATTAAATAAACGCTTTTCTGAAAAGATGATGTTTTCATAAGAAAACAGAGGGTAAGTTTCTTTTCTTACACTGTTAGAAGCTGGTTTTAAAATGTGGTTTGCATACATTTTGACATCTAAGTGGACAGCACCTTCTTGGCCTGGATAAAGAATGATAAAGGAGAGAACCCTGTTTGTCGTAAATCTCTGTATGAGTAGGGTGGAGCAAACTTTCTGCAAGGACTGACTGAAATCAAGTGAAAGGGAGTGGAGTAGCTGTTCCTTGCCTCAAATATGGACAAATTCTCATACATGGAGAGGTTAAGCAGAAAAAAAGGGACTATCTTAGTCCTTCTAGGATTTCCCAAAAATAATAGCCTAATTTATGAATTTAGGAGTGGATTGTGCAGGACTAAGGCACTCCTCGAGTAAAACAGTGTTCCTCATTTTTCCAAGAGATTAAACAAGAATCCAGAATCCCGTGTGGTTTCAAGAGGAGCTGCTGTGAAGTTGGGATTGCTGAGGCATTAGTCTCATCTGTAAGGCAAGGTGAGCATAACTGAGTGTCTGTCAAGCACCACTTGTTAGTCAGAGCTTTGTACTCTTCCTCAGTACAACAGTTTGATTTGTTTATGAAGGTCTGTAATGCTTTAAGAGTAAAAGGATTGTCTTACAGGCCACAAACACAGCTTTGTAGAGTGTGTTTCTGTAAAAGGATCAGATGCTTGATCTGTTGGAGGAGTTGAGTCAGGATACTTGGAATTCATAGAAATCTGTGTCCCCTCTTTTCTGCTAAATGTGGTTTAGATGAGATACCCAATGGTAGTTTCTAGCAGCTGTCTGCAGAAGTGATCAGCAAGAGCTTCAGAGATTCTTCTGAAATAATCTCCACAGGCAAAATCAGTACAATTTTGGCTTTCCCAAGCACTCTGACTTGCATTTCTCTAACACCCCTTTTCTGTCCTTTGGTGCTGAAATACCCACAGTACTGAAACATAAAAAACCTGATGTGGAGTTCAGAGTGAGATTAATGTACAGATACAGAAAAACCTGAAACGCTTCGTACAGTTGCCACTCAAATATACATGCTGCTGTTTTATTGGGTTGAAGTTTTTTGCCTGAAGTCTCTTCTGGGTTTTGCTGGTGCTGAATTGCCGAAGCTGTAGCCTTGTTTCTAGGTGGGGAAAAAACCCCTGCATGTTGACCTACCTAGCAGTACAAGGAAACAAAATTAATTCTAGCACTATTTTAGGCCCGCACAGCTTTAGCTGTATACTCCCAACAGATTGGACTCTTGTTTCTGTATTTGAAAGTTTTAGTCCCAAAACACATTCCAGACTAAGCGATCTCCATGTGCTGGGTACTAAGAAATGTTCCTGGGTTCAAGTAGCTTAAATGTGCAAGTTGTCTGATAATGCTAGTGTCCATCAGGAAAGCACTTAATATTTAAATTTGGGGCCTCCTGTTGACAATTCTATGGGCGTATTCTGATGCACAGCATAGAAGAGTTGCCATAAAGTGCTGCTGGCATATCACCTTTTTCTTCGATAGAGACAAACCCAATTTTGTCAGTCTAAAACTAACTGCAGAGATTAGATGTTTTCTTTTCAAGACAACTTAAAAATACCCTGATATCCTAACTTCATGCTGATATCAGGCAAGTTAATGTTTATATCTAGGCTTTGGTAAGTAGACAGTCTCATTAATGTTTTTAATGTAGTATTACTATAATCAGAAACACATTTGTAGCCTGAAAAAATCAGGTTACAAAAGAATCATTCTTAGCTACTCCTTATTTCATAGCCACTTAATTAAAGCTTGCAAGATGAGCAAAGAAAGTGACCCTTTACCAAAAAAAAATCATTTCCCCCTTATTACCTACAATGAATAGTTCTTTTAACTATTGACTAGTTTTGTTCTTAGCCTTCTTGCAGATTGTGGGTTCTGTGCAAAAATTTCTGTATTAAAATTCTAGAGTTAGAAAATAATTACTTACTGTGCACTATTTTCTCAATATGATTGAATGTAGAACTTTTCTGTCAGTGAGCACAAACTCTTTCTCATAGTATAATGTATTAAGAAAACTATTTACAGAAATTAATCTATAAGGTAAATGTCTGTGGTCTTCAGCTCAAGGGAAGTCCTTTCCTATTTAAATATGTGTCTTGATATTGTTGATAAATTTTCCTTTTTAGATTGAAAACTAAAACGTCGGTTATCACTTCCTGAAACATTTGGCTTAGGTAATTTATTGACTGATCACTTGAAATGCCCAATATTAAGGTACAGAAAACTGTCAACATCTTGATTGTATCTTAAAAGCTAACATCAGCCTTGGTTTTCAGAATATAGATTTTTGTTTTCAGATAGTGAAAGCATCACTTTGAATTTGCTTCTGCTCGATTGTTTGCATGGTTACTATGCATATTCCCCACCCTCCTCAGGTTCTGATGTGTTGTTTCATTTCTTTGTAGAAGTTAACCCTTCCTTAATGTTACCCTGTGTTATATTTTAAATATTCATGATCACTCCATGTCTTGCTGGCCCTTCAAGACCTGTGATGTGACCTTTATCTCCTGCTGACGTGAGGCAGCAATCACCATTCACTTTGCAGCAGCCTTGCAGCCCCGTGGATCCCCAGGATTATGTGTTACAACATGCTTTGACAGCTGCTCCGCAGGCATGAATCTGAGATATGCAAATAGGTATTAGCAGTGCGTAATGTCCTCGCCATAAAGTGATGGAAGTATACAACACAAGCAGTAGTTTCTTTCAGCCTTCTATTTCTCAGCTTAGCTGGAGCTTTTTATGAGCATGCATTTTTGTTGTCTTTTTTTCTCCAGTCAGTTTTAAACTTTTTACCTATTTGTCTTATTATTTATTGCACGTTGGTTGATATTACTTGCCAGTTATTTCTATACTTATTATTGTTTCTCTTCTGCTTATTTATACTTCCATATTTTATTGTTCCCTGGCTTCAATGACTGCCTCCTCTGTGAGGCATGTACACCTGCAGTGAATGATTTCCTAAACAGGAATCCCAGAAGCACTCAGGGCTTTGTTTAAGTAGGCTTATGCCTCAAACGTACAGTGTTTTATTTTTTACTTCAAGCCCCATGTTCAAATTAAATTAAAAACAAAGCAAACAAACAAAGCCACAAAACAACTGATTATGCACCTTCAAAGATCTGTTGGTGAAATTTCTGGGCTCCATTTTTGAGTCCAGTGGGTCAGGGTGTCTTGAATCCAGTTCTCTCTTCTGTCCAATTGAAATCACTGCCAGAAGAACCCACACTGCCCTCTGAAGAGCTTGCTTACTGTAACTAATCCTCAAGTGTTCTGTTTTCACACTCCCTGTCTTCTTCCAATGCCTCCGGCAGAAGATTCTGTGATTAAGATAGAAACTTGAATAAATTGGGGCCATTCCTGCTCCTGCCCCACTGGGATCCCTGCATAGTCAGGAGGGTGTGCAGCCAGGGAATGCAGCACTCCAGGGGACATCTTCCAGCTTAATTTCATGGAGAACACTACTGAAATATACAGAATTTAATCGTAAAACATTGGAAAATACCTTGCGGTGTGAGCTTGCATTTTTTGGTATGCTTCATGTTGGACACAACTGTGAGAATAAATTTGCATTTAAACTGAGGTCCCATGCTGGTGTACTGCAAATTGCTAGGTTTGGCTGGGTTTAGTGGACAAGTCAACAACTACTTGGCTGCAAGAGGAGTTGCAGGTATGTGAGGAGAGCTGAGTGGCTGCCCTTTTAAATATAGTTGAAACAAATTACTTGTAATGGTATCAGGTAAACATTAAACATACTGCCATTCCAAATCTTGAGAGTTATTCCAAAGGAAGTATTTCTGGTTAATGGGGAACCCACCATTTCCAGCAGCTGTCTGAGGGTTTGGCACAGGGATATTTTAACATGGAGAGCTGTGCCACAGTGCTTGTTGACTGAACTTCTTATTTTGGGTGGTGACACCATCACTCTGATATCTGAATACTTGTGAGTATGGAGTACTTGTAAGAAGAAAAATAGGTAATAAAGAGCTTTATGTTTATCCAGCAGCTGACTGTAACAGGATCTTGTACTCCACTGTGTAAAGATCAAAGTTAATCAAGTCCTCAGAAGCTTAATTTTTTATTACCACTTACCATACATTATTGTGTGGAGTTCAGAACCTGAATTTGGAGTTCATGTGGACAGCGTGGGTATCCTTAACGGCAGTGGGTGAAGCTGTGGCTCTGTTGGTCGAAGAACTGGCTTTCTCTAGGCCTTACAAAACTAAATTAGAAGTTTGACACAGGTTTCAGTGTGATAATTGAAACGAGTCTTGCATTTAACTCTACTGATCCTGAGCTTTTCGCTGTTGGGGCTTTTCCTGCTCGTCGCGCGGATAGGGACGGTACGGAGCAGAAGGACGGGTGTCGGGAGCGGGCGACGGCGAGTCCGGGAGGGGGAGCTCCGGGCCCTCTGCTCGCCTCCTCCGGGCCCGCCGCTCCCGGCAGCCTCCCGGCCGCTGACGGCGCCTGCGGCCCGGCGGCCCCGCCGAAGGACGGCCCGGAGCCCCGCGGGCGGAGCTGTCAGCGCGCCAGGGGAAGGTGCTGCTGGTGGGTTTCGCAGCGCGGGGCTGAATGTGAGCCAGGGTCGCGACAGATCCTGCCTTGCCTTCTTGTTACTGTGATCGAGCGGCTGAGAAACCTGGTGCAGGAGCTGCACGAGGCTGTAGGACACAGCTGTCACTGGAGGAAACATCCCCAGCCTTACATACCTGCGCGGTGCGGAGGGAGGTGACACGTGTTGGAGGGCTGTCGGCAGCACCTGCGGCCCTGCAGCAGCTGAGGTGTTGCAGGGTGCAAGGATGCCGCTCCGGGAGGCTGCTCCGGGCTGAGCCTGGTGCAGGAAGCCTGAACGCAGCCCTGGCCTGTGTGACTGACGGTGGCAATGCCTCTTGTGCACCGAAGACCTTTTAAAACTGGCCTAATGGTTCACAGTAATGTAAGTGAGCAAATCAGGTTTAGATATAGGAAGGTGGGGAGAGAATAGCAGTTCATTACTTTAGCAAAGAAGGACAAAATATATTTAATTATGAGTATTTTAGACTCAGAACAGGAAGTGCCAATACTGAAACTTCATGCATAACCAGAACTTTGACCCTTGGTTATCTGTACTGTGATTATTTTTACTTTTTTTCCCAACTATATCAGCATGCTGTTGTGCAGATATGATAGTTCGTGTTGCTTACAGTCTCGGAATCTAATATAGTCCGTGATTTTTATTTTTACATGCACAAGTCTACACAAATTATTGCAAAGATTTTTAGCTTGAGAGCAGACACTAAGCTCCTTTTGCAGCAGCCTCAGAAAGGTTAAAGAAAAATGGATGCAGGTAACTAGAAATGTATCAAGACCCATATATTCAAGAAGTCACCTTGACTTTTCCCTTAAGTATATGTGTTTGTAAGTTCTGTGTTTTGTTTTGCCATTTTTCTTGTATATTTCACATGTGACAATGTGGTTAAAAAAATAATGCAAACTACTGCATTACTACTGGTAATATGTAGTTTTAGAAATATGTAATTCAATGGGGTTGGTTTTTTAATTTGATTAATAACATGACAATGGTACCAAAGTAGTTTAAACAAAATGTGCCACTATAGTGGGAAACTGCTGACTCTTGAATTGGCAGCTGTCAACTTTTTTATGCTCTCTCTTATATAGATTCCATAGAGCTTCTTAAATAAAGAACACGGCAGTTGCTGAGTGTTTGCTTTTGGAAGCCTCAATATGGCTCTAGATGTCTAAGCTTAATTTAAAAGGAAGTGACTGCTTTCATGATACTGAATTATTCTTTAAATATATCTGATTTCTCTCAGTGTGGAGTTCTTGGAAAGAGAGGGATTACCTGCAAGCTCTAAGGGCTAAATAGTATCAGGTTTAATGTCAGCATTACCGCTTTACCTCTGCTATGCCGCAGTATGAATTACAGCTGGATTACTTGCTGTGTGCATGGATTATAGTCTCCCTCTATTTGTTCTAATGAACTTAAGAGGAGAAAAACATAAAGTTCTGTATCTCTGTTACATTTATCTAAATGGTTATAAATCTAAGTGTCACTAGAAAACTTCCTTAGAGTTTTCAGATGAAAAAATAAAACCTACTTGTTTACATGAAACTAGTGTTATCTAATAGAGGTGTCTGTCTAAGTCTGTGAAATACTATGGCTGTTAAATGAGCTTTGATTTCTGTAAAGCGAGAAATGTCCCGAGGTATCTAACCAGTGTTGTTTTAATTAAAATACAAAACCAGCATAGAACGATTTGTTTAAAACTCACTGTGTACCAGATTTTGACAGGTAATTATAAAGGGGAAGACAGAAGTTATACAAAAGTAGTCCATGTAACTATAGTGTTTAATAATTTTACAGTTAGCCAGGAAGGGGCGGGGAAGCATGTAATAGTTGTAACTCATAAATTTGCATAAAATTACTAACAAGAGAGAGGTCCCTGATACATGATGAATCAAGATTGCTGGTGAAAGAGGGCTCAGCAGGCCTATTTCAGTATACTGAATCTATGAGGCTACATCTGGAGACAGCAATACACACTGTACTGCAGGGCGAGAGTAGCCTATTCTAGGAAGCAATTGCTAAGACTCAAGGTTGTGTTATGCAGTGTGCCTGGTCTCCATCCGTACACTGTAATTCAGCCATGAATTAATACCAGATTGAAGCCAAAGGTGTGCCAGGAATGTTTTGAAAGGGAAGAAGAGCAGAAAAAGAAATGGCATCTCTGATTCGGAGGCGACTGCAGCTGTAACATGTGGTGCCAGCTGCCACACTTTGTTCTGGGGCCTTCAGGCCATAAAAGTTCACTGTCCTTTTGTAAGTGCCACCTCTGATGTTCTCTGAAAGTGTTTCATAGTCTGTTGCTAATCAAGTTCTTGGCTAGAATTGATATCTTGGAGTGGGAGGAGCAGTAAGGGAGCAGAAAGTTTATGTAAGTGTGGTTCACATGTGTGTGCTTGACAGATATGCAGCCGATTACCTGGAAGTTACAGACTGAAATTTACTGTGGCAATAGCCCCTGCTACTTTGGTATCTTTCTGATACTTTGAGCAGGGCAGTGAGTTTTTTCAGTGAGTGAGTTAGTGCAGTGGTTTTGTTTTTATGATCTTCCCTAGTTTGATGGGGCTAAGAAGAAGAGGGAAGTGTTGACCTAATCTTGTTACAGTAAACAAGAGGTAAAGACTTTTAAACCTTCTGTTGATGTGATTTTTGAATGTTTAACAGTCCTTTGTTCTCAGCTGTTTACAATAATTGAGTCTTTTCCCTTCTAGTGCTTGTGCTGCTTTCCTCATTAGCGTGTATTCCAAGATAAATATTATACACGAGACTTGCAAATACTGTACAGAAGAAGATTTTTCTCTGGTTTTGTTTGCTGAATGTTATACCTTCCAAAACATGTAATATGTTAGTCCCTAATACTGAGAATAGACTTCATGTCCTTAGGTAAAACAGCAAAGACAGCACACCTTTTGTAACTGCCACTGCTATCCCCTTTTAGGCAGTAGGCATTTAGGGATCTGAAATGTAAGGAGAAATAAGAACAATTAAAACTGCCAGAGTTCTCTTGATAAGTAATCTCTACCACAGTTGAATTTGCTTTTGAATTTGTTTTTTCCTTGAATTACTTTTTTTTTCAGACCTTAAGCAACTTGGAAAGTCAAGGCATTTGGGACTAGGGAGCAGGAAAGGAGCGGGGTAATAAGGTTGTAGATTTAGGACCTGCAGATTTCCTCAAGTGTTACAATGATCTTCTGGTGGGATAGATAACTCTCTTCCTCTATCTCATCCTACACTCAGTGACCCTCTGTTTCTAGCTATCATTTGAAACTACTTGAGCTGTTCAGTGTAAAAAAACTTTTTTCTCTCAGTATTTAGATACAGTAGGCAAATCCCAGGGATGATAGCTCAGGCATGGTTAGTTTTGGTTCACTTGTTAGCCATTGCTGGTTAAATCTGCGGTACTGTCTAGCTAACAATTGGCAGACTCAGCAAAATCTTTAGAAAAGACTTGCTCTGTGATCCATTTGCCAAATACAGAGTTTAGTTCCTCCTCTGTAATCAAGCTGGAGTCAGTTGATTATAGCTGAGATTTATCATGCCAGTATCCTGCTTGTTGTCCTTTCCCTGCCTCTTTGGTCAAGTGACTCCCATTGCTGGAAAAAAATAAACTGAGTCTCAAATTCCTCCAATTTAGAAGTATCACTTGTTATCTCTAAACAGTGGGGTTTCTTTCAACTATAGAACACGAATTTGATGAGAAGGGACAACTTCCAGGAGATCATAGTCTCTTCTGGAGTTTGCTGTTTCCTGATAGATGGAGAAAGGTTTCAGTCCTTGAGCAAGAACACAGATAGTCTGATTCAGGGGAAGCAATTGGTAGGTAAGAAATCTAATGTTGGATTTTTTTCCATTTCCTTCCCTTTTTTTGTATCTGCCTTTGTATTTCACTGTCAATTACACTTCGCATTGTGGCCAGGAAAATAGCTTCAGGCTGGGTTGATATTGCTGTGGCTGTGTTTTTTTGAAGTTAGAAAAGTACTTGTTTTAATTTTCCCCTTACGTAGACTATCTGGTTTAAATGACTTAACTTTAAATTGTAATCTCAGGTGATCCCATGGCTCAGTCTCTCTGCACGGAGATCTCCCCAGCTGTATTTGAGGTGTCTGCTGTTTGCCATGCTGGCTGGTGCCTAGCTCCTGCCTTGTCACAAGTATCTGGTGCTTGTCTGCACCCAGCTCCCTGGCGAAGGCTGCAGCCCTGACACAGAATGCAGGAATGCACACAGCCAGCTCGGGCTTGACGCTGTCCCTGAGTTAATAAAATTTCTTGAGACCCAGAGCATGGGGATAACACTGCCACGTGGTGGCTTCATCTGAAGTCTTTGCCATTTTCCCCAGTGCTCTTGCCTTTGGAAATGCTATACAGGAACAACTGAAGTGACTCACTTTAGATTGAAAAAAGGACTTCGGTCTTATGCTGAAAAAAAAGATGCTGTGTAATTTTTGAACTCACAATGTCCCTAGAAGTGTAAGAACATTTGCACTGAGCTGTACCTCTGCTAATGAGCCCAGCTGGAGCTGATTTGTTTCTGCATCTCTGGTACAGATAATCTGACCATGGATAATTGAGTGTTGACTCTATAAATAACCCACTTCAAAATCCTTGTCTTAAAATTGTTTTCTCTTCTTCGTGTTAGCTTCCAAGCTTACTCTCTGTAGTCATTTCTTGGCTGACCAAGGGTTACTCTCATCTCTTGACAAACACATGTCCTATTCATTCTTCTCACCTGAAGTGAAATGTTGCACCAAGCATGGATGAAACCAGGTTCTAGCACCATAAAAAGCCATCTAAGTCCTGATAGGAGATAATCATCTTAATGTTTTACCTATATTGCAATTGACTCATGTGGTTTAAATCAAAAATGACTGACTCATGTGAAACATTTGATACCTTGGAAAGATACTTACTGCACGCTTCTTCTCAGAGACATCCTGTTGCATATAGAGTAGTTAAGTGTCTTGAGGTAAAACTGGTTCATTTGTATGGACTTGTAGTCATCAAGGTTTATTTGCTTACTGTCCATGTTAAAACTCACAGGAATTGTTCTGAGTTGAGCTATGCCTTGGTTTAATGAGGGTTTTTTTTTTCCCAGTGAGCTTATAAAAGTAATTATAGAAGGTAATTAGATTGCCTCATAGGAAAAGTATCCTGTATCTTCAGCTGGTGAGCACCTACACATTTTTTTTACTAGAAGTTTTTCTAAAATATGGTATGTGTGTGCTTCTGAGAAGATGCATGGAAAGTTGGAACCACCAGCCCTGGGTGATGGGTTGTTTAAGGTGTTAAGGAAATGGGAGAAGGGAAAACATAATTGCACAGCAGTGCTGTCACAGCAGTTCATGCACCTTGGTAGGTAGTTGTGCTGGAAATTACCTCTCTGTTTCCCCTGTGCCATTCCTGCCACATTAATCTGTAACAGAGGCAACATCAGTGGGTGAATAAACTTAGAATGCTTTACTTTAAGGTCTGCACTCTAATGGCTGTGTGGCCTTGGAAAATGCCTTTCTTCACACAGCATCTGAAACATTGACCATGCTTCAACAAACTTTGGAAGTCTAAACTTGAAAAAACTGAGCAAGTGCCTCTCTGGAAAAAAGGGGTTTTATATACATATATATAGGTATAGCAGACATTTAATATCGTAGACATAAAAAAACCTCTAATTCCAAGTAATGATGGGAAATTTGTCAAATTGTGAAATTGGAGAAATAAAAGAAGTAATTTGTAGTATGAGAAGTTCATTGCAGTGTTGAATGGTCAAGAGGTCCATGCAGAAACAGAATATGAAGTAGTTATCACTTGAATTCTCAGAGGTTGATTTGCATTTATTTCGTTCATGTGCAGTTAGGTCTGAGTTTCTTCAGTTTACACAGTTAGAAGTCATAAATGATGCAAGTTAAAGTGAAAATCAACTTTGAAACTAAAAAGCTGCATGTAAATATAAAACTAAAGAGGTTTCTTAAGGGAGAGGAACAGATTAAAAATGCCCTACAAACCCGCTTTTGTATTTGGGTATGTTTTTTAGTGGTGTCTTTGAGGGTTTTTCAGGTTAAGAGTTTGATTTCTTGTTTGTAAGAGCTGTTGTATGTAATGAGGGAAACATAACAAGTGACCTCTTTAGGAATTATTATGCACATTCACTTTGGAGGCTGTGTATTAAGGGGTTATCACTTGTAGTTATTCATGCGGCATTCTCAATAATAGATTTTCTTACCTCTGGCAAACAATGTGCCTGAAAGATGAGTGAACTGATTTATGTAAAATGTCTTGAATGAGGAAGTACTCTGAACTGACAATTATACAGCTTTTGTAGCAGGTTTTGATAAAGCAAATTGAAACTTAAATGTAAGCTCATTCAATTTCCAAAACAAAACAGTGTCCCTAGTTGGGCAGATCTGTGTGGTTACCTGGATTTTGAAAAGATGTCAGAATATTTCAAGGGAATTAATTTGATGACTGGGAATACCCATGAGGAGTGGCAAACACAGAAAAGCAAGTAAAAAAAAAAATACAGATTTTATCTTGGATTTCCTCAAATATTATAATTATTGTAATAATGCTACTGGTGAAAACAATAATAATAGCAATAAATCTTATGTGATTATATCTATTTTCTATTTTGTCTGAAAATTTTTAGCTATTTGCTAACTTAGTTCAAAAATCCCAAGTTTCAGCAGTCTTGTGAAAATCAGCAGCTGTGAAGAGATACCTTAAATAATGTGGCCCAGAGAACAGTATTCCATGTGGCAGTAGCACAGTTGCAGCTTGTACTGACAGCTGGCACATGTCTACCTGCAGACCAAACAGAGCTGATCCTGTCTCTTTGGGGAGAGGGACAAAAGACTGTGGATACAGGATGAAATTATGAGGGTGCTGGGGGACAAGGAAACTCGGGATAACAGAGATGGAGCAATTTAGCATTCAAACCTGCATAGTTTTAGAAAAAAAAATTCATTATTTCTGTGCTTAGAAAACAGCTTGTTAAGAAATACATTGATTCACCAGGTGCTGGCTTTGGATCCCAAGTAACAGGAAAAGCCAGAAGGTTTAAACAACAGATTATATGCAAGTCCTGCAAAGCTGTTCCTCTGGGCTAATTTCAGTGAAGTTACTTTTTCTCTATATGTTATTTGTAAGGAATGATAAAATGAGATAGTGATATGTATTCTTGATATTGAATAAAATCCGATGTCCTGTTTTGCACAAAGCCAGGTGAAGAACATGTCACTAAAAATGACAGCCTGTTTTCTCAGAGTCATAGTACAGCGTTGTTTCTTTCCAAACCACCTCAGTAGTCCCATCTCACTCTTCAATGGCTTATCTTTTCTTATGTGTAAAAAGAAATGGCATTCTATATTTTTGGATTAAGTAAGCATTAAAGAAGTACCACTTCTCTAGTTTACAATAGATGAGCAGAAAAATTTAATTAGTTCTTAAAACAGTAATGTACATAAATTACTTTCTTATTGTTATGTAAATATAATTAAAGATGGAAATAGAGATACAGTGAAATGTTTTACCTGGTAAGTTTTAAGTAAATAAATAAAAATACATGTGATTAGATGATCTCGAATGTGAAAGATCTGCTTGAGGAAACAGGTCAGTTACATGGTACAAAGCATGAGAGGATGACAATACTAAATTTTCCTCTATTTTGCAACAATCTGGAGTGAAATTATTTTAAGTCTGGTGTTTGAATAAATGAATAGGTGAGTTGTTTGTAAATTTGTACATTTAGCCAAATAAAAGATTTCTCTCCACATATAAAATCACCCACAAAATTCTGATTTGTTGGAAATATTTACCTTTGAGAGCACCGTGGCTTGGTTGCTAGAAATATGTTAGCATTTCACCTGATGTGTCTGTCCTAAGTCTAGGGCTGATAATACATTTCTGAGTATAAAAATGGTGGGGATGCGAGTCAACAGGTAGTAAGATACCAGTGCAAAAGGATGGTGAGGGCTTTCCTTGTGGTGTGAGCACCGGACACAAGGTTTGAGGTGGTGTTTAGGTCAAACTCTTGTTTCATGTTGGACTTACCTGAGCATCTCCTCCAGCAGAACGTGAAATTTGTGTGCATAAGCTTTCCTTGCTTTTCTTTGGTAGGCTGTCACTCAAAAGAGTGTGTAGCCAGGATTCTCTTGCTCTGTTATTTCTTTTTTGCCTGGTGATTTTTGGCCTTGCTGAGCTGAGAAATAGAGAGTTGAAAATTGTCGTTTTTTGTGCAGTAGCAATGCATCGGGTGGCAAATGCTGGTTACACGTGTGGAATTGTGTCATTACAGGAGTGATGAATTCCTACTTAAGTCTTCAATTCCTTTTTTAATCAAGTTAATACCCTAAATCATTAATATCCCCTTTTATAGCTGCAGAAACAGGCCTTGACACTACAGTTAAATCTAGGTCTTCCTGCTCAATGATGTGAAGACTGACATTGTCACCAGGGCAGGGTATTCACACTTCTGTTGGTTTCCTGTCTCTCTGATACTTCAGTGATACCTTGGAGCTTCATATTTATATCTCAAAATCCTGTAAAAGAAACAGCCAAGTACCCAGAAGCTTCAGTTTACATTTAGAGAATTATTTGCACTATTTGAAGTATTTTTTGATGTACTGGAGTTCCATTTGACCCCTCTTCCTTTTCGTATTTTTTTACTCAAGAGGAATGAAAGTGTTCCAGGAAATGCTGTGTATGGCTCTTTACGGAATTTTGCAATTTTTAAGATACTTGGCCACGTAAGTGTAAAATAGTGATATTCTAGAGATTATTTCTCATGTCTTTAATTATTACCTTGACAAATGCCAAGTTATCCCATAAATAAAAAAATTTTCAGGAAAACAGCAGGTTCATCCTACTGTCCTATAAAAAACCACTCTCCTTCTTTCCTAGATCAAGGAAGTAAAAATACAAAAAAAAAAATCCTCTAAATATACACTTGTGGGTTTTTGCTGCTTTAAATTTTGCACTTCGGTACTGCAGTTACTGGAGTTGTATCAACAATTACCAAAAAAAAAAGAAAAAAGAAAAGAGAAAAAAAAACCCTGCAGCCGTTTTCAGTTCGTGTTGTTCTTGGCACTGGTTCAGTTCTGGTGTCCAACTGGTAGGACCGAAACTTGGTGCTTAACAAGTGCCTGTAGTCAAAACAGTTGGTGTGTGCGAGCACTGATCTGGTATTTGCTGCGGCAGGTCATCTGCCGGATTTTTCCCCGTGTGCAGAATACCTAATCACGTTGCTGTGTTTCTCTGACGGCATCTGTGGCAATGTGAATCGCTTCACGTTCCAAAAGTACATGTTTACAGTCGTCGTAGAATCAGATTAAGTTGGCAGCCTGCTCCTCTCTGTAAGTGGCTCAGTTTACATTTCTTCTTCTAGCAGGATGTTTTGCATAATTTTGCTGATCCTACTCACTTGTAGACTTTGTGAAATGGAGAATCGTTTTAGTGGGTTTCTGTCAGAAAGCGAAGCTTGTGTTTATTGTAAATAAACACCAGCAGAACGGTGGTTATTTTAGCACTTGATAATTTCCCAATTATGTCATTTGACCTGGAATGAAGCTTGTGATTGTTGAGCAGTGTTTTATGCGGTGGATCAGTCCGGGGGTTGGAGCTGGCAGTTTATTTCCTTTGTCAGTTTACAAGAAGTATCAAAATGAAACCGACTGTGCTGTTTCCTTTCCAGTGCGCAGTGCAAGAAGGGTGGAACGGTTTGCGGATATTATTTCCAAACTTTTTCAGCTGGACTTGGAATAGTGTTTTGTCAAAAAAGCTGGTAAAGTTATCCTTCAATCTTGCAACATTATGCTGTAGTTTGCTAACATCAAATCCAATTTTATTTTTGTTTAACCTCACGTACTGGGTTTTGCTAGTGTTTTTTCAGACTGTGGCTGCAAAATGAAAGTGCTTACAAGGTGTTTATGAATTCTTGTTATGAACCAGCTGCCAGTTCCTGCAGGATGACACATTTCTGCAAGAGTCTAGGTTGTTCATTTTCTGGTTGCTGGCTGTTGCTTTTTGGGCATGTGTGGGTTTTTTTCTGTTTTGGTTTTATTCGGATTAATGCCAAGTACATTTGCAAACTTTGAACTGGGATCAGTACAAGGCGGTAGGTTTCACTTACTGTTTATTGAAATTGTAAGTATACATTGCTCAACTTTGTAGTGAAGGGCTGTGCAACAACGCACCTCAGGATATAATGTAAATAGAAAAACTGTAATTTGTGCATAGGCGGTGTATGAGTTACCATGAGTAACATCTTCATCAACAAGACTATGAGATACTAAATTTCATTGCCATCTGCTTAAATATTGTAAATGGGGAGGAACAGTATTCATATTGTGTTAAGGGCAGTCGGATCAGTTACTTTCTGCTATATTAAGTAAAAGGGCTGTGAGATCAAGTGCTGTGATGAATACAAGCTTAAAAAGGAGTTTTATTATTCTATAAATGTTTACTAGCAGCAAATAACTTTCTTCGTTTTCTGAGTTTTAGCTATTCTATTTTGTTTGGTTTTACCTAGTGTAATACCAAGCTATAATCTGTAACACTGAGTCTCTGAGTTACTCATGGGTCAACCTAAAATTGATTTTTGCTTTAGGCCTCTTGTATGCAGGAAGTCAGACCATGCTAAACAAGAGTAATGTTTCAAAATGACTCGCACTCACAAAGTTTTAGTGTCTGTCTTCTGACAACATGAAGGGGGTTTTTTTTTGTTGTTTTGTTTCAACTATCTGAAAAAAAACCCACTGAAAGATGAAAGACATAACTTTCTCTATGCTCAAACTGTATCATTACTTTTTTCCTTCATGATTTTCTGTCATATTGATGAAGAAGACACTCTAACTGTGGTTAAAAACTTTTCACTTGATTTGATCAATTTTGAGTAGCGCATGTTGGGTGGGAATGTGGATGTAGGTGGGATATACTAAGAAATGGGGTTTTGTTTCTAGTCCACATTAGTGATATCTGCAGTTTCAGGATCACATGAAGATCTTTTTTGATAGAAAACTACTATGTTTGACATATTTTACTGGCAACGTATTTGCTGTAATGTCATTGTAAGGTTTACTGGGAGCTACGTGAGTGTTTGATCTTGTGTGAAAGAGTCAAGGCAAAAATTAGAAAAGAGACTTTCAACTCAGAATGTGGTTTTGCCTCATTTTCCCACAGGCTGTGCTTGTGGCTCTGGAGCTCATGTTGCCCCTCTATTGCTTTGCTTTTTTTGCTTATGATTAGAAGGAGATGTGGCGTTTCCTGCAAAACAGCTGCTAGTATTCCCTGGTGACCCATCAGAGAGGATCCAGTGGAATTACAGATTTCAAGACAGACCTAGAGGACTTTGGCAGCTGCAGCAGAGATTTGGGGAAAGGTAGGGGGTTGCATTGTGCAGGATGCAGGAAGAAGGCTTAAAAATGGAGTACAAGGGCATAGGAGAGAAGCTCTGGAGATTCCAGGACTGTTAGATCTCCAACAACATAAGGACTTCACATCTACAAACAATTCAGATTTGGCTGAGAAAGTTGGATTATATCCATGTTTCCATAGGACATGGAGAATCTCCTGGAATAGTTTAAGATCATTTGCAGTGCTAGCGATGCAGAGTTTGCAATGCGCCTTAGAACGATATGTAGCACTGAGCTTTTAGACTCTTGCCACTAAATAGAAAAAATAACAGATATTGATCTGAAATTGATTCTATAGAAAGTGAAGTAATTCAATGAGAGTGCTAAACTTTCCCCCGAGATTAATGCTGTTAATAGGTTAACTGTTTGACAGCAGAAGTCACATGTTGCTTGTCACTTGCTTGCACTGGCTGCGCTGAGACAGCTGAGAGGTTGCAGAAGGATTAATGTGGTAAAGAGGATTGGAACTTTTTGCTCCTGTGCTCTTGGATTTGACAGCACCTGGTATTTAGAAACAAAACAGGATTTGTGTTGTTACTTGTGGGGAATGTAAACATCCATTTGGAAGTATTTAAATGAATCAGAAAAATTATTTTTAATACCGAAGCACACATTCGTAGCATTGGTGGAAAGCATGCAGAATTTAGGTTAGTGTCTTATTAATGATGATAACTGGTTTTCTAGTTGCTTTGCAGCATTTTATCATTTCTAGGGGCAAAAGCTTTCATTCTTCTTTAGTTTCATAAATGTCCACTGACTGTATCACTGCTGTATGTGAACAGGGACAGCCAAGTCCACAACTGTGTGAATACAAGTTCACTTGCTCTGCTAGATCTAATCAGTCTACATATGAAGTGCAAATGAGCGTAGAAACTGTTGCACAGGTAGCTGATTGTCTTCTGAATATGTTAGTATGTGAATATTTAATTTTATAACAACTATTTAATGTGCTGATGTCTTTTATTTGCACATTAATTTATTGCATAGGCTGTATAATAGCAAATTTGTACAATGTGTGTCATTCTTTGTATATATGTAAAGTAGGAACAGACAAATTAGTAAAAAAATTTTAAAACAGGTATGACCACAAAAGTCAATTTGATAGAGGAACCACCAGCACCCTGGTTTAAGCAGTTGATTCTGACAGCTGATGGCCTTCTTCTTTTGTCATGTATTCCTATTATTTCTATGAAACATGTTACCAGTGTCTAAGGGTGATTCACTACCATGTACATCGTAAGAAAAGAAGAAGTGAGAGGCAACTTGATAGTTCTTGAGAAGGCACATACCAATATTTAGTTACAATTTGTGTCCTCACCATTGAGATTTGTCTGAGAATTCACACCTTTGTCAAATACAACCTCCTGCAACCATGCTTGCCCAGCTCAAACAGGGATTCTCTGCCCCTTTGGAGGGAATTACTCTTCCAGCTCTCCACTGTGCCATACCTGCAAGGTGTTGCTGCCATCTTCTTCTGCTGATATTGAGGTTTGTGAGGAAATGCGCAGATTTTACCTGTTCAAACAGTTTCTGAGAACACCTATGGTTGTGTGGCACTGGCTATTTATGTTCTTTCTCCTGTATGACCCTACAGAGGTCACAGTTTCCATTTCCATTCCAAGAAATTTGAAGAAAAGCTGGGTTACACTGATGACGTTCCGATTTGTATTAGAGTCTGTCTGAAAGGTAGAAGACTTTCTGTAACCATGTGTTGGGGGAAGAGGGGAGTTTGAGGAGGTAAAAGGAAATGCTAATTATAGCAGTTGGTTCTGATGACAAGAATGACCACCAATCTGACACTCAGCTAAAATAAGTAATTTTTTCTTCCCTATCTTTAAAGTAAACATCTAAAGTATTGGGGTGCACTTTGTTATATTGTCATATTACAACAGTGCCTTTTCCACCATATTCTATGTTACAGTAAAAAATCCAAGGTTAATGTACTGATTTGTACTGGGGAACTAATAAATTGAGAAAGTTGTCCGAGGAAAAGCACCAAACATTTAGCTTGACTAAAAATCCCATACAAAAAGACTGTTAGAAAGTAACTTGCTATGGCATGTGATTCTTAGATGACTTTAAAATATGAATTTAGAAAACAATATCTTTAATGTTCGTCTTTCCAGAAGATTAATTTTAATAACAGAGTAATATATTTCATTTCCAAACATATCCATAGGAGTAATATAGATGACACAGTTTACCAGAAAGCAGTCAGGCTTAAGAAAACCAGTAGCTGTGGTGAAAATTGGAGTAATTAATCCTAAATTTATATAATATGTGTGCGGAAATCGTGTTTTCTCCCAAGTTTTATTTTATAAACAGCTTGATTTTTTTGGTTGCATAGCCTTTTCATTGGTCCTCAAGTTAATTAATGGGAAAGGTGCAAAGTTTGATTAGCGTATTTAAAATTGATTAAATAGTTGCTAAGAAGGTTGGTAAATCTTAAAACAATAATTATTATTTAATAAAATAAGTAGTCCATGAATGAAACTGCATTTCAGAATCAGATGTGTAGCTTACACAGGTGTTACCACAAATGTGAGGTGCAAGGAATGTAAATCCACTGCGTCCTGCAAAGGCCTTTAAAAGGCAGAGGCTGCACACTGAAGTGTGTGGTGGGGTGAAAACAGGCAAATGATAGGGGACATTTTGGGAGTGAGGAGAGATAACGTTTGGAGTTGAAAAAAAATTAAGACTGTTTTGTTCATCGGTTGCAAGAGAATCTGGAGGGAATTTCAGCATTTGTAATTAAAGCTGTGAACGTGAAGATATGGAAATGCTTGATCTTAAATAGAAAATGTCTCTATTTAGTGGTTGGAGATCTAATAGAAACAGTTTGTAATATTCTTTTTTTAAAACATTTCTCTTTGTTCTTGAGGTATTTGCCCATTGCAAGTTAATAATGGATGAATCCTTCAGCTACTGGCAAGTTTTTACTTGTGACGATGCCAGACAAATTGTCATGTTTTGATTCTCTGTGGGAAAATTTTTCTTAGTTGTCCTTGAAACATCAAACTAGCGAGTGCAGGGTTGATGATGCAAATACAAAACCTTCCCATGTATTAGCAGGTCACTGGTGCTTCCTTAACCTGCTCTTGGCTGATTGGGTGGTGCTGTTCAAGCTCAATGAGTAGCACTCAGTTGGATTCTTCAAGTTAAGTGCAGAAAGCCTTAGACAAGGAAAAATTGCTGTGTGTTGAATGAGAAACCCCAGCTTGGCCAAAGTTCTCGGTCTATGATTACATTCCGCTTGCTACACTTGATTGTTGGTTGTGGGGGTACCTGGCTGATCCCTGCTGTGGAGGCTCCTGGTGTTTCGGCACCAGCAAACTGGAGTCAGTGCCAATGAGCAAGGCCCTGCTGACTGGAAAATTCCTCTTCCCCCAGCCCGTCTGTGCCGCCTGCTGCTGCCTTTGGCGAGGGAGCACCAGGGCTGGCTCACTGCAGGTCAGCCAGCTGGGGAAAGGGTGCTTCGCAAATGGGGCCGATAAGACTGTTCAAGATTTATAGCACCCCACAAAAATCCTATAGCAAAAATCAGCTCCTCTCTTGTAGCATTTTGTAGTTGTGCTGAAGTTCTCAGCACAAGCCTGTTGCTTGCTGCATGCTGATGCAGCCAGCTGGCCAAGCACTGGCACTTCTACCCTGGAGAAAGATATGATTTGTAAAGACTGGCCAAAACAGTCTTTTTTACTTAACAGTATGAGGGATAGGACATTTACATTTTTAAAAATACTAATAACAACCCAACCAAAACAATTTCACTGAAGCCTATCTGTCTTGTGCGGGGTCAGCCAGGCCTTGCTTTTGTGCTTGAGAGGTCTCTGGTGCGAGCTCAAGTAGTGGTGACCTCCAGATGCCACGTTTGTTACTGAGACATGAGCTTCCTGGGTTTTTTTGCATGTACCATTTGCTCTGTGTGCAAAAACCCCAAACCTTTTACCTTGAATGGTGCTTGGGAGATAACCAAGTGAACCAGGCAGAGCCCACCTCTCTGGAAGGGCCGGGAGCAGTAGACCATTTGCTACTTTTCAGTCTTCCTGTTGTTTTCCGTATAGTTTCTCATTAAAATTGAAACAAGATAGTCATAAAGGAAACCGCCCAATAACCAGGTCACATGAATTCATCATAAACCATTAGAGGAGCAACCTCATGTCTGTCACAGAGCATTTTACTGAGTCACCTTAGCTGTTACATACTCTCTTCTTGGCGTGAAAGAGCTGGGACACCAAGTGCACCTCGCACAGATTTTCTGGTCAATTATTGCCATTTATTTTACTATTTTTTACATTTTTTTTAGAGCACTTAATGGAGCTGATTTTCTGTAATTATCATTTGGCTTGATTATATTCACAACAGTAATGAATTGGTGTTCTTTGGAATGATAAAAATCATTGTAACTAGCATAGAGAAGAATACTTTCCTCTTTCCCAATTTGTATTTTTAATTTTAGCCCATGGCATGTTGTAAAATTCTTTCCTTTTCTGTTACAGAACGAAGACACGGTTCAATGTGTAAACCTTCCCCTTCTCCAGCTTCTCCAGCCTGTAATTCTAGGACATCCCTAGTACAGATGAAACCGAAATCCTGTATCAGCGGCCATAACCCTGTCAGCAGCAACTCAAAGCCATTCAAAACGCCCAAAGACAATCTACTTACCTCCAGTAGCAAACAGCACACAGTCTTTCCTTCAAAAGTGTCACGGGATAAACCATGGTAAGTACCAAAATAATAGTTACCAAAGATGTTGGTGTTCAAAGTATCTCTATGTATTTAACACAATCATCAAAAAAATTCGAATTCTCATTTTACCTAAGTTAACGGTTTAAGCCTCTATATTTGTAAGGGAGGAAACTGGGATATTTTTAAATTAAGAAAAAAAAATTATATATAGGAAGAGCAAGAACTGGATTACTTTTTCAATGTTCCATCAAATGTGTTTTTCTAAGATGCATATAGCAAGTGAGGTATTGACCCAGTTTGCTATCTTTAAGGACCATCTTCCATTACACTATCAGCCCTTGGAACTGATGATTTTAAACAGTTTAACAGGATAATTTTTGCAGAGTTCTTAATATTGTGTTAACTGATGTTCATGAAAACTTACTGGTTATGGTCAATTATCTTCAATAGCAGCTGCTGTTGGAATTCATTCTGTATTTTGATAATGTTTGATGCCTTATAAGATGGCAAGAAAATTCTGGCTGCAAAAATCACTATTTTGGGGGTGTCTTACATCATGTACTGTGATATATATACACATACAGGCTTCGAGACTGCCGTGCCCATCCTCCCGTGACTGTGATGATAGCAGCAGAGTTGCAAAAATATAAATGAGAGCAGAACTGGGTCACTATTTTATCCCTTAAGAAACTGTTTTGTCTTTATTATCTCCAGGAAAGATGCTTTGTGATTAGGCCGTTACGTTGGTGACTTGAGATCTGGGTTCATTCCTGGTTCTGTTATGCCTTGGTCTCTTCACCTTCAGTTCTCTGTCTGTAAATTTGAGATAGTGAGACTTCCTTTTTCTTAGGTTTATCTACTTAGTTTATAAAGATCCTTCCCTTCTATATGTAATATCTAGCTTAAGAAGGTAATGATTTTAGGTAGGGTTTCTGGACACAACTGCCTTAAAACAGTAAATCATTCAATGCAAACCATTCACTCAGGTTAACTGTTATAAACTCCAGTTATGTTAAAGGAATAGCTCATGCTTTCTGCCTGAAACGTGCACAAGTTGGCATGATTTCAAAGATAGCAGCTTCTGCCTAGCTGTGAAATTTACCTTGCAGTGGAACAAACTTGATCAAAATATATTCTTCCTATAAATTTGAACCCACCATCTTTAAGCATGATGAGCATTGTGGGCAATTATGGTATAAAATCCTGAAAGTAGAAAATCTGGTTGTTGAGACTATGCACTCGCACCTTAACTAGAGCTATTAACTAACAGTTTCATCAGTGTGTAAGTGCCTCATTTACTACCTGAAACCAAATATTATTGACTGAATAGCGACTTTTTCTTCTGAATGTTGGAGGGGAGTTTTATACAAGAGAGGATTCTTTTATAAGTCTAATTAAAAGAAAATCAGAAAGGACTTCAGAGTATTAACACTATTGACTACAAACCCATTTCTCATCCTGTTACAGACAGCAACTTACGTCTCCCCATTTCAGCAGACTAACAGTCTATAAACAATATCTTCCGTTCTGGCAACAGATGGCATTCTGGCAGTCAGTAAAAGCTGGAAGGGAACAAAATAACTGAGCATTTCCACCAATCCATTTTCCCTTTATTGGGAACGTCCTAAATATTTACTGATGATTAACAAGGTAGATTTAACCATTTAAAAGTGTTGTACTGCTCTGTTGACTGTTTGGCAATGAATATGACAGTAGATGTACCCAAGAATTACCTAATTCTTGCAGCCCTGCTGGGAGATCATACTGCAGTTTTGTTTTGCTTTTGGGAAAAAATGAGGCATATAGTAGTTAAAATACTGTAATTGCTGCATAACAAATCACAAACAGTCTGAAGTGAAGATCAATGAAATTGTCTTGCAAAATACAGTGTTAAGTGCCTTGGATTGCATGACGTGTTAAAGAATAAAATCTGTCTGGTAATCATCACAGGTTATAGAGAGCTGACAGCTGTTACAGAAGAAAGTGTTTGTTCCTATTCCATTAGAGTATTATAATATTTATTTAGAATCCTAGAAAATATTCAGCAGATCTGATTTAAGGTGAAATTATTCATAAAATTTATTATTTTTTAAGATTCTGTCTTCCATTCAGCTGCCTGCACAAGCCATATAATTTCTTGTCTTACCTTTTGGAAAGAAATACGTAATTGACACAGAAACATTTGTCTCAAAAATGCAAATAGGATTCATGATGTATCCAAGTGTGTTATGGTTTATCATCCTCAGAAGCTTCCAGTTCTTCAATGCTTTTGTCTGTTATGTTGTAATCTCATACCAAACATTTATTTGACATAGGTTCTTCCAGACAGTTGTCAAATTAGCTTATTTCAGGAATTATATCACTTTAATGATTGCTTTTCAGACCTGGAAAAACCTTTGCTGGGCTTGCCTGATTCTTTTGTATAGCATCTCCTTTAAATTTTAGTTGTTACAATTAGAATTTTGGGAATGGCCTCTGCAACAGCATAGCCCAGTCGATCTATCTGTTGCTGTGCCTGCCTTCATGTAGATCCAAGTTCTGTAGTTAAATTTGTTATAGTTTTGGTTAAGGCATCATGTTAGCCATTGACCAAGTAGCTCTTTCTCTTGTTCATGTCCTGTGTTGTTCGAAGATGTGCTACAGAGGTCCAGGTTGTTCTATGGTTAATGCTTTAAAAATCATTATTGGAATGATCAGATAAAAGAGATCTCTAACTGTTTCATTTTTTAGCTGCTGTTTTAATACTTCCCTTCTTGTAGTTGGAATATAAAGTATTATTGTGAATACATCATCCAGAAATATCTGTCAGTTCTGATTTTTTCCCCTGTATCTCTACCATTGTTGCTATTAATACAGCAGTGCTTAGAGATGGAGCAGAGCTGGAGCACCACTGCACTGTGCACAAGATAAGTGCAAACCATCATTTCTGCAGCTTGCAGTCAAAGTGGTAAGAGGTATAGCAGAAGGGTAGAAAATGGGGAGAAAAAGGCAAAGAATTGGTAGAAATAACAATAATAATGAACAAGTGATCATAATTAGCAAGCATAGCTCAGATGCATACCCTTTATAAAAGGCATTCCTGCAGCCAGGAGCCCTCTCACTGCTGACCTGCCCAAAGGATGCTGCTCTGCTTGCTGTGCCCCAGCACAGCTTCTGGGTGCTGCCATGGAGGATTTAGGTGCTGTGATGCTACAGGGTGTTCATTTCCACCTATCCATGATCCCAAGGCAGTACAAAATAGGGGTAAAATGTTGAAGTAAGCTGTCCCTGAGATACCAGCTGAAACAGGTCTCCTTGGCCTCCCTTCGCAAAGTTTAGCCTGCCAGAAGTTCTGAAAATGAAAAAACAGAGATGGAAATGATGTGGTTTTCATCAACACAGAGAAAACTCTTTCTGTAAACAGAAAAAGGATCCCAAAGGTATACCTGTGGGTAATCCTTTAAAATTTATAATGTCACTTTTCAAAGTATTGTTTAGTCATCTCTTGGTCTTTATTTCTTTGTGTTAGGAAATACAACTGCTCATATTGAGGCTGAGAAAGTCAAGATAGTCATGATTTAAGGATATTCCTATTGCAGCATGGAAGCAAAGCTCAGCAAAGTTAACTTGGACCATATAATCTAACATTAAATCACAAACACTTGGTACATTCCAGCGGGCAAACCCAGCAATGTAGAATAGAGCAATGTTTAATGTTTTTAAATGTTTGTGAATTTCTTTTCTCACAAATTTGAAGTGTTGAATGAGTGGCTGAGCTTTTAGAATTAATATAATTACACATGACCAAAGCATAAACCCAGCAAAACTACATAACAGGAAGGAGAAATAATTTTTAAAAGCCAGAAGAAAGGGTAATAGAAGTAAAATGAGCTGCAGGTATGAGAAGTGTTGTGACATACTACAGTTATTTTTCTTGCTTGCTGGAGGGGACCCAAAATGATCGTCTAGTCCAATTGCCTGACAAATCATGAGGAAACAGAAGGAAATGTTAACTTGTTTGAAAAAGAGAGTGAGCTTCTAAAGCCTGTCATGATTGTGCACTTTGTGTAGCCCTCAGTTCTGAGCCTTTTTCTGGTTCCCTTCTAATTCATCAACATTGGTATTGTGCCACTGGTCAGCAACACTGGAAGCCATATTCCAATATCACTATAACCAGGGACGTGTGAAAACTATTTCTTACTTGCCATATCCCTTTTTTCATATAAGCACAACAATACAATAAAACCTCATACTGTTTATTCACTGTGACCACCACATATTTTTGTCACTGTTTTCCAGTGTGGTGTTTTCCCCATATTTCACTGCAGCCTGAACAGCTTGTTATTTCATATGTAACTTGACATTCAGTTGTATTAAAATGTCTCTTTGAGTTAATGAACTTTACCAAATAGTCCATACTGCTTTTTATAACTTTATTTAGTTCCCCTCAATCCTAATTCCATCAGCAAATGTTATCAACAGTTATCCTATCTTTATTTCTGAAGTCCACTGAAATTTTTGGTCATGTCAGACTTGGTAATGATGGCTAAAAATGGCCCTAGCAAAATACCCTTAATGAATCATAAATCACGGAAAAACTAGATTTTAATTTCATATTGTTTAACATTTGCTTTTAAATTGTTCTTATTTGTGTTTCATAATGCCTTTCAAAAATTGGAACATTTTCATAGTTATCTTTGGCAGCTAAACTGGTAACCTCATCAAAAAGTGAAACCATATTTCTTTGCCAGGATCTGATTCTCAGCAAAACCATGTCAACTTAATTGTTTATCAGTTTATTAGCTTTTCTATTATTTCTTCCAAGACACTTTGGTTTGGGTTTTCAGCGTGGATGCAAGAGCAGCACTCAGCTAGCTTCTCTATGATTCCAAGATTCAATTAGAAATTAATAAGCTGAGACCCAATATCTCTCCAACCTTTTGGAACCCATGGCCACATTATGCAGAATTCCTTATGTATAAAGAAAAAAAAAACAATCATCATTTTTCAGCTGGCACTTTGCACTTACTGAAGAAAGCGAAAAGCATTTTTATCTAACTGGAGAGAGTTATCCTATTTCCTTCTCAGTACAGAAGAAATAATGAATGTTTCTGACATGTTTGCTTTGGTAGTAACTGTTTTATTGTCTTTTAGGTAGATACTGCTATTCTTATTAGAGTTTCTTTTTTCAAAAAGAGTAAACTTGTCTTTACTGAATACAGACTTTTTTCCTCACTTTATGTTTGTTGCATGTTGTTTTTATAATTGTCCATTTCAACAGCTGTCTTAAAAAAAATCTAAACAAGCTTTTTGTTCAAAAATTCCTTTTAAAATATAGTAAATAAGACTAAAACCCTGATGTTTACTTTTCTAACAAACTTTTAAAATAAATCCTCAATTTTTACTCAAAAAACTCTGCTTAGGAAAAGAATTCTTTCTAACCATCAAATATAAATATAAACATTTGTGATTTGCTTACTTTTTTAGACATTAGTAGTTGACTAGAGTCACTGCTCGTCTGCACATTCCAATTTGCCATTTGGTTATAGATTTATCTTTAAGTATTATGCTAAGATTAAACTGGAGATCCTCCCTGTTGCATGCAGTAAAAGAGAGAGGGTCTGTAGCTTCTGAAATCATAAAAAATTTACTATAGAGTGCCAGGTATCCTATAGAATGTGTCCACAAATACTGGAGTTGGGCTTTTTTCTTCTATACTACAATGAAATGCATAATGAAGGTTGACTTGTTGATCTGTAACAAAATGAAGCAAAAATATTCCATCCCCTGGGCGTTTTTCATTATCACAGTGATCCATCCATATGTGCCCTAGGATTTGAGATTCTGAACACTGCAAAACAGAGAAACTCTGTTTATTTTTAGTAACCGTATTTCACTACTAGACCAGATAGTACACTTGATTTTTTTCACTGCATATCAGTACTTGGAATTAAGCTAGATCTTAGAAACTGGGCATGAAGATTTGTTCATATGTTTTTATATAGTTTATATATATATATATATAATAGAACTATTCAATGTAGAGTAAAATTCTCCTATTTTCAGAAAATGCAATTGCTATCTGTTTAAATACAAAAATAAAATAATTCCTATGCTGAGATGTTACAATTTTTGCCTGCCATTTAACTTAATAAATTCAGAGCAGTATAAAAAGGGAGAGGATCAAATCCTCCCTTTCATAGCTACATCATTGAAATACTTAATGCAGGTCTGATTTTCTGAGTAAGGCACATTCTTTGCTTAGTTACTGGAACTGGCCAGTGCTCTACACTTTACTGCAGTTACTTCTGTATTCTGACTGCCACGTTTATGGTACTGCAGGAAATAGAAGTTTATGTAATTTAATTCCAGCTCCAGAAGATGTCTTGATGTCTAAATCTTCTTCGTAGTTGTGTATACTTACTGTTTATATCAAAGTTTGTACATTTTCCTATGTTAAAATACCCTTAGAATAAGGTTTATCATCTTCAACAGCTACGGAGCAACACAGGTTTGTAGGAGCCCAGGAAAGTCAAGACTTGAGTTATTTTGGACCCTGCTTCAATGTTTCCGAAGTGTGTCCCATGGAGAATGCCAGCTCAAAGTCATCTTTTTCTGATTGTGAAAACTCCACATCTGTTAAATATTCCTTCTGTAGAAAGGTGCAGCAAAGGTGCCATTTTTCAGACACAAGAGACTGAACTTATGTGTGAGTTGTGAATGGCGGGAAGTCCCTAACCATACATGCATTTTTATATGGGTTTGTTTCAGTAGGGAGGGGTATATCATTTATATATTAATTGGTAGTCACAAGACATCCAGTTTTGGAGTTGTTGAGTAGATAAAAAGCTATCATTGGATATTTCCTCATGCAGATAGAACCCAGAAATGTTAAAATACTGTTGCAACTGAAAATCACTTGTCTCAATCTTTTTTGCTGCCAAACTGAGAAGGTAACATTGGTTAGTGTCACAAATATGTGGTGGTGGTAATTAAGTTAGAGTAAATTAGTTATTGTAAACTTTACTCTGGAAAGGGTCAACTAAGTTAATAATTATATTGAGAATTTTTTTTAAGTTCCTAAGATTTTATTATAATACATTGTAGTAATGGTAGAGTCATCATGGATTTTAATACTTTTAAAGGGACAGCTGTTAAGATTTCTATGCTTAAAATCTCTTTTTTCCTTGTTTCCAGAACTTGTATATCATTCAGACACATCTGAACAAATGAATTATTTTTGTGTTTGTTTAAAAATATTAATATTATTAGCAAACTGCTTCGTTATCATGGTGAGTTTAGTACAGCATACACATATCTGGTATGTGCTTGTGTTAAAGGCATGAGACCGTATTTGTAAGGGGTATGTTTTGCTTAGTACCAAATGCTGATTTTGCTTATGAATAGTAGGGGATTGGATCTTGAAAAAATACAAAGGTTCATTTTCATAATTCTCTACATTGCCAGGCTTTACAGATGCCTGGCTTTGTAAACACTTGATTGAACAAAAATAGTCAATACTGGTATCAAGTATTTCATTTTTGTCTGGTCTTAAGATGCTGTGTCACTTGCATCAAAATTTTTATATCTGTGGAAGGGGATTAAGTAACCATAAATCTTTGGTACAGAAAATACCACTTGAATATTTTTCTTTGATCTTGCAGTGTTCCTGTTCCAGTAGTCAGTCTAGAGAAAATTCCTAACCTAGTGAAGGCAGATGGTGCCAATGTTAAAATGAATTCTGCAACCACTACCACCATCACCTCCTCCTCAGCGTCTTCATCCACAATACCTACTCCAACTTTGGTTAAATCTGGTTTGACATCCAAGTCAGTGCCACCATCACCAGAAAAGATTCTGAACGGCAAAGGAATTGTAGCTCCGTCAATAGACAAGAAACACCAAAATGGCACTAAAAGCAGTAACAAGCCTTACAAAAGACTTTCAGGTGAGTGATGTTGTAGTTCACCTTTTGTGGTACTCTGCCTTTCTTTGTTATTGCTGCTATACCTCATGATGCAGCTAATAAAATGCTGGGTTTGGATTGATTTTTTTCTGTAAGATGCCAGTTTGTATGCATGAAAATGAAAGCCTTCACACTCTTAGCATGTGTAAAGTATTTTCAAAGTACGCATTCTGTTTAGCTTGAAATTACTGGTCAACAGGCCAAATACAAATTTTTAAGGAAGTAAATTCATTAAAGCAGAAAGGTAGAAGACCTCTTCAAGCCATTATGGGATTTGGGTCTGTTTACAACAAAAGAAAATATGCCTTGGTTGGGTGATTTTAATTCAGTCATGATCAAATTGAACGGGGTTAAGACATTGGTTTATCCTCCAAATCATGATTTTTTAAATACTCTTTTTTCTTGGTTTCAGATACGAGAAAATTCTTAGGGAGATATGGGAAATGCTGGGGAAGTCTTATAAGTCATTATTTCCCTTCACCCCTCTCCCCCTGAATTCACAGATGTGTGGCAGTGTTTCTAGCATGAGGATCTCGGTCTTTCTCAGGAAGACAGGACAGTGGAGTTGAGGAAATGACATTAAATGGGAAACGCCTTGGATGGCCTTAGGCAGGGTAGTTTTGAGGATGTAGGTCCCTGTCCAAACCTGCCACAAAGCACAGAATGCCACGTTTCTAACAGAGGCTCTGTTAGAAAGGTTGTCATCCACTGGGAGGAAGAATTATTTTCCATGGAGTTCCCCAGAGGTGACCCATGCCAGCTGTTGGGCAGCAAGTAAAGAATTTGCCCCTGAAAGCTGAAAACAAATTTTTACATGGAATGAAAGAAAACAAAGTGTTTTGAGGGATTTTATTTTATGTCTTTTTTAAAGCAAAAGTAAGTGACTCAAGTTTACGGCTGCAGAAGTTGTGCAGGGTCTATTCATCAACTGGCAGTACTCTGTGACTCGGGCAGGAACTTCTTGTGTGTACTGAAAGGCTAATTTTGCTAATGGCAGCATGATCCGCATTAGATCGTCACTTTGGCACAAAGTTAGTTCACATGATTTCTAAATGTGCACTAGTTATGAACCAGTATAAGTTGCACAAGATAAATGCTTTTATTTCCAGTTAATGAGTGTGTCCTATTTTTTGCCGGAATATCAGGTTTTTTTTTTTTCATGTTCTCAAATTTGGCAGTTAGCCTATGGTACTGCTACCTTGGCTGGATTTCAGACCAGTGTGAGGTGTTTGCTAGGGCTGTGTGGGGCATGGAACAATGCCATTGCCTGAAAGGATTCAGTACACTGATTGCTTTCTTGACTAGTAAAAGGTGGCATATAAGAAAACAGAACCGTTGTTCATTTATAGCGTTTCACAAAATGAAAAAATGTTGCAAGAAAGTAGTTTAAGATTAGGCTTTAACCCTTACATTTCACTTTTAAAGATCCAATATGTTATTCTAATAGAAACTCTATATTTTACAATTAATTTAGAATATTGCTTCCTTTTAACCTGTTATTTCCTGTAACGGTTTAGATGCTTAATTTAGCTAATCAATTCAGAATTCCTCCTTGAGTAATTGAAACTGTTAGTGGTTTTCCTCATATCACCACTTACCACTGCAGGGGTGTAGGTGATACTTGTACATTTTTGTACAAGTGCTTACAGAAATGTGTTCATAAAGAAGAATCAATTCTGTAGGGCCTTCCTTTAGTTTGCTGGCTTTTTCTGTGGAGGTGACCCTGGCACTATTCTTTCTCTAAGCTCTGACTTGCAGTGTCTTCTAGGCTAGGGAACATGGTGGAAACTTCTGCACAGGACTGATTGAGCACCCGGATAGGCATGTGTGTACTTTTATATGGTTAACAAATACACAGAAATGAGACTTTTTTTTACAGCTCCTTTGTCATGATCAGATTTGTGATCTGTTCAGTCTTACTTCCATTGCCTTGAGTATTGATGCAGCAACACAATAATTTAGGGGTGATGCAAATCGTAGAAGTCCTGAGAGCGCTGGAGATGAATTGCCTGTAGATTGTGTGTCACTATGATGGATTCCTCTCCATTATTATACAGGACTGTGCAAAGGCTGAGAAAAAGATCTTGGAAGGTCAATAAGAGTATTATTTGAGATATCCCGTAGTTTCATTCATTTCACATGAAAAAGATGAAACTGCAGCTAAGGGATTTAGGTTTCCCTCCGTTCGCTGCCCTGGAGCTGTACAGATGTTAATTTTTGAAGCTCCTTAATAAGTTTGGCCAGTTTGCCTCTGTTTCCTTCCCTTTTTAGTAACCTCTACGCTCTCTCACACCATTTCCCTGACTGTGACTGAAGTTTGTTCTTTTCTTTGCTGAGAGCTGTTGGTTGTTTGGGTGATGAATGAACCTACCCTCTTTTCAGGAGCACTGTCCTGGTTGAGAGAGAGGAATCAGCTTGCGGAACCACAAAAGACAGTCTGTAGCTGCCCAGCATAAGTGGATCAGTGTTTCCTAGTAGCAACTGCAAAAAAATGATTTTTTTCCTAAATCTTCCTTAGTTCTTGTTCTGTTTGGGATGGTGTTAAAGAATGCAGATGCCCAGCTTACACCAAGAGAAGCTGTCGTGTTGCAAACAGGGGTTTGTGACAGTTCAGTTTTGGCCCTTGCTCTTCTTTTGGTGAGGTTATAACACATGTTCTTCACTTTGTCCGCTGAACATGAAGAAGTGGAATCCATTCCAGAGAAACAGCTTTCTCAAGCTGTACCTGTGCGCAAGGGTCTGGGGATTGCCACACTCTACATTTCCTAGCACAGTAGTCAGAAGCTGCATTTTGTTATTGATAAGAAGGTGGTAAGTTTCACGTAGTGTGGTGCTCAAACCAGGCATGTCTGCAGCTGGCAATTAGATGTTCGGGATTTCTCTGGAACACCCTGAAGTGGTTCCCTGTTTGCTCAGTATTTTCTGTTCCTCAGGGCAAGCTTGTTATTTTGTTGTTCAGTCAATGGCAGAGGCTTCCATTCTTTCCTCTTGTAATTCCTTATGTTGATTTCATCTGTGTGTGTTTCCCTAATAACTGGCTTTGCTGTAATCAGTCCTGCCAGTCTTAGTTGGTTGGGCCACTTACTGACAAGTACCAATCTGGAGCACTTCTGATTTTTGAAGTATGTTTCCTTGTTGATTCAAAACAGTCTTTGCTTGGTGGCTTTCAGAACACGTTCCATAGTCTTATAGTTGCCCTCAGGACTTTTCATTTGAAGGCATATTTGTTAGTCCATATTGTCTCTTTAGTTTGTTTTTTTAATTTGCATTGAAGGTTTTAGGTGGGTGATTCAGGAAACTGTACTAGGAACATCTTACACTCAAACCCCCGGAGTAACTAACTCTTCTAGTTCATGAACATGTGTTTTCATCTATTAAGTAGAAAGAAATAGTTATTATATTGAGTCATACACAGCTACTTTTGTGTTTCTGTTGTGTTGTAAATGCCAAAGAAACTACAACTACTTGTAACATATTTTAGTCCCTTTGTAGATTTCACCAAAAGACCTGTGCCAGCTGGTTTTTCCAAGATCACTTTTTTGTATGGCTCTGCTAATAGGTTAACAACATAACCATTTAATGTTTGCATAAGCATTTTCAAGTCTATATAGCAGAATACATAAACTGCTAGTAACTGTGATATCTGGAGGACAGTTGCCGTCTAACATAAGCTACTTGTCCTTACTTTTCTTCTTCCAGCTGTTCTGCTTGCTGTGATGCTGTCATAACATTGTAACACAGCTGTGAATTACTGTCTTCCTCTTAGCTCCCATTTGTTTGTTTATAAAGAATTTTTAGATCCTCTGATTAAATGTTGTATTTGAGTACAGGATGTTTATTATGTCTGAATGTAACAGCACTGTAGAGTTAAAATAGAATTTGGTAAATAGTTCATATTCCCCAATCAAACAAAAGCAAACCAGTCTGCCAATTACACCATAATTTGTCAGGGTATATGAGGGTAATGGTAGAGGGTTCTGATGGCATAAACTAAAAAGTGTATATCCATAGTTTTGTTACAGCTCTTAGTGCAAACCCTAGTATTATATTAACATAACCTAAAGGAGGTGATGCTATCTGTGGTATAGAAATACTAAAATATTAATGAAATTAAATATGCAAATGTGACATATTAAATATTAATGCATTTTAAATGTTAATCATGAGTAGAACTCATGCTAATGCCTTTTTTCATAATCTCTGCAAACTTTAGACTCCATTCCTCCCTTCACTGAGGGAAATAAAAACTAACATGTTGTTTTCATACAGATTTAGGTGACAGATTTAGGTAAATTTTATTTTTAAAATGCCACCAGTAATTAAGCATGGGTTGTTTTCTAGAGTTTCTAAATATGTCAGAGAAATGTTGTTTAAAGCACTTGTGATACCATTTGTGTCTTAGCCCAGCTCAGAAGCCAGATCTACAAATGCTGTATTTCGTGGCCTTGGAGGCAGCCAGAGTTAAGAGAGGGAACTGAAGTCACAGGAATTTGATTTGGTCCTTTGTTTGGGCCACTCCACTGAAAGCAGACTCATTTCCATGAAGTCTTTGGCTGAAATCCTGCTCTAAATGCTTTTAAACATGCAAGGACAAAAAAATGCACAACTATATGAGTGATGCACATAGCACTGTTACGGGATGCTGGGGTTGGGATCAGTGGTTCAGATTGAGCCTGATTAAATTAAGTTCTAACAGGGAAAAATTATAAGCTACTCTGGTTAAAACTTCTGTAATAATCTGGTTTTTTCTCATTTCTCATTCTCCCATCAAACAGAAAGAGAATTTGACCCAAATAAACACTGTGGAGTACTGGATCCTGAAACAAAGAAACCTTGCACAAGATCACTCACCTGCAAGGTATTTTTCTTAGAAGATAAAATATCAGATGCTTTGTTATAGTTTAAATCCTACCACAGTAGGTTGAGAGGTCATACCTGCTCCTGTCTTACAGACAATGGGTATGGTATTCAGGCGCTGTCTTCAGGTAATTCTTTTGTGTGATTCTGTCTCTTTGAATCAGAGCATCTGCATTATTCCACTGATATTTCTAAAAAGATATTTTTCTTGTCATTTTATTATGCAAAAAGCATTAACGTTTCATGTAGAAGCCCAAGTGTTATTTTAAGTGCTCCTTTTTTGGTTCATATATACAATAATGTTGAAGTATAGTCAGATTTTAGTAAAAAAAAAAAATTAACATATTTTTGTATAATAAATTACTTGGAGGCTGCCCTTGTGATAGTAATAGCTCTGGTGCCAAAAAGTAGCTGCAATATGAGACATTTATAATGAACATTTTTATGTGTATGTGCTGCCTGTCAGTAGAGATGATCAGCTAAATTTGCTTTAAAATGTATTCATGTTTTTCAATCCAATGAAATCAGTTTTTCCTTGTAAGTTAAAAGCTACAATAATTTTCATAATATCTTAAAATTACTGGAATTCTATTTTCCATCTTGGAAAAGGTAAGTCAATAGTCTATTATATAAAAATTGTTGCAAAAAGTAATTTTAGCCTTGATGTTGGCATTTCTTAAGAGTAACTTTATAAATTATCAAAGATAATGTGGAATAGCAGCTTTATTTCCATAACTGTGGCTAAAGTTGTTTGAAGTAGATTTTATCTTTTAGAGTAGTGGTGTATCAGAAGTATAGAGGACTCATAAACAATGTCATGCACACACAAATGCTTTTTAACCACCCTATTTTTAGACTCATTCACTTAATCATCGACGAGCAGTTCCAGGCCGTAAAAAACAGTTTGACATCCTTCTAGCTGAACACAAAGCTCGATCCAGGGAAAAAGAAGTCGCAAAAGACAAAGAGCATCCACCATCTGCAAGGGAAAGCTATCAGAGCCAGCCCACACCAGCACAAGACTCTCTGTCAGGATCCTCAGTGAACTCTGGGCAAGAATCTAAAGTAACATCTCCTGCAAAATCTAGACCACCAAATTCTGTACTTCCAAGGTAAGCAGTTCTCCAGTATGGAATTTCTGCTAGCTTATGTTAACTTAACTCTGTCCGTGGTAGTCTGTGATCTGATTGGGAATGAGGAAAGGAATAGTGTCCACCTTTGGCTCACAATCGCAGACTAACTCATTTTTTGGCTAAAATTGTCAGTAATTAGGAAAGTTTATATTCAAGTTTATATTCAGTCACAATTGAGAATAAAAGTCTATTTACATGAGTCAGTAGGTATTAGTGGTAAAATTCTGCACATTTATGTAGAATTTTTCTCCAGAAATACTTTGTCAATTACATCAATGGAATTGTTTTTAAAAAAGGTGTAATTTAGTGTTGATTTTAAACTATTGATATGAAACTGTCCATAGCATGTTGTCCCTTGTTTTGAAGATTTTTCTTAGAAAGGACAAAAACAGTCTTCAGAAGGGCAATGAAAACTTCTGAAGGCATCCTTTTGCAAAAAGCAGTGTGAGGTATTTGATCTACTGAATTCTAATTATCCTCTGGAAAACTTCCCATATGTTTTGTTTACTTGTGGGATTTTTTGGTACTAATTTTGGCTGGAGTACATAGAGCTAAACTAGTTGGTTTTGTTCATATTTATATTTTTTCATCATTCATTTCTTTGCAGAAACCATGGTCAGGATTGGGTACTCATTTTGGGACTTTGCTACTCCAATAGTTCTTATTTGAAAGAGATATTTCTTGTATTTGCTATCTCAGGTCTTACGGAGACAGCCGTTTCCAATGTTTTCTGAGTGGCCACCAAGCCCTAATGAAGTTTTATTCCTACACTGGCAGAGGCGGGCCTCACAGGGTTTGAGTGAAAAGACAACGAAAGAATACCACAGATGAATTGGTGCTTCTCTGCCTAATTCTTGTAAAAGCAGTGACCTTGCACAGTCCTTCTGTAGAGAGGAGCACAGACAGACGGGTAGAAACGGGGTTTGGTAGGTGTTACAGTCCAAGTAGCAAAACTGGAGTGTCATTCCATGAGAGTCAGCTGCAGAACACGCAGAGATAGTAGTACTCAAGGAGGAGAATTTTAGCAGTCACACACTACGTTTGTACAGCCTGCATTTCTGTTTCTGCTGCAGTGCCTCTGTTGGGTTGTCGTGCCTGCTTTCAGGGCAGCCATGGAAGCCTTGCTGCCTCCCCGTGGGGCTGGCGCGGCTCTGCTGCTGCGGGTGGCACAGGCGCCGCGGTCACCGCCGGGGCTGCGGAGCGCCCGCACAGCCCGGCCCCTCCGGCAGCAGCCGCCGCGTTAGAGCTGGTGCTGGTGCCATCGGCGAGCAATCCCTGCGCAGGGCAGGAGAGGGCTCCTGTCCACACGACTGCTCTGTCCTGAGAGCAGGAATTCATGAGACTGAAGAAGGTCATCTGCAGGTTTTGCCCAGTGTGGACATCTCCTCCAGCCTCAGAGCTCTCCATACATACTTGGTTGGACCAGACTGTAATTGAGAACCTTTTCGACCCCCACTTCTAATCTAATCTTATCTTATCTGATCTGATCTGTTTTCAAACTACTTTTGAAAGGCAAGGCACCATCACACCCTGTGGTGCAAAGACATTCCTACTTTGTTTTATCGAATTTTACACAAAAGTAAAGAAAACCTGCATGCTGTGAGGGGTTCTTCCAGTTACTTCACTCACTAATCTACCTATAGAGGGTGTCAGCTAAACACTCTTATATTTAGTACACTAATTTTAATAGGGTTTTGATATGAAATACAGTTTTGTAACTGGACACCTGGGATTAATCAAGTAGCAGAGTAATGGTTCAGTGTAAGAAGATTTTACACATCTGATTTTTATTTGTGTTTTAAATATACTTTGCCTCTTTCAAGATCTGAAATCCAACTCCATGACAAATTTAAAATTTCAGGCAATAGAAGAGTGCTTCTACTAACAATTACTTGATGACAACCCCGCAATGTATTTCTGACAAGACCAAATGTCAGCTATTCAGTGTCTTTTTCTGTCCTTCTTTACATTGATCATTTCTGGCATCGTTTGCTTTGATACTTGATGCCAACAGGTAGGTTTGTAGAGCCTTTGAACATCAATTATTTAAATGTCTATTCTCCTTCTAGACCTTCATCTGCAAATAGCATAAACAGCAACAGTTCTTCAAACCACAGTGGGTACGTACCAGAACTGCCACTGCCTCCCATGGGAGGAGATATCACAAGCAGATTGTCCAGTGATGAAGGAGAAGTGGACGGAGCTGAAGAATCTGAGAAATTAGACTGTCATTTTTCTGGACACCATCCCAGACCTCTTGGGGTATGTGTCAGTCTCTGGCATGCCTTGCCACTGTTCTTGCATAATTAGAGAGGGGAGAACAAATAAGTAATTTAATAAAAAGGTAAGGAATGAAGACCTTACATTCTGAAAACTGTTCTAAAGAGAAAAAATACATTTAACAGAAAATGGTAAGGATGAGATAAGGGACGAGGAGAAAACTGGTCAGTACACATGAAAAATTGATGTAGGACAAGATGGGCAGCAGAAAATCAGAAGTTCTATTTTTAGATTGTCCCCTCAGTAGACCTCAGATTGGGTGTAGTTCTGCTAAACTGAGGAAAGTTGCACTGCTTTAAATGTGACATGAGCAGATACTCTCTTGGTTGTAGTTCTTGTAAAACTGTACCTTGCAGTTGATGGCAGAAGGTTAGTACCATTCATTTTTGTAGTCTGGTTTAAAGCAGTAATTAAATGTCATTTATGTGAGTGTATGTGGACTTAGAAACTATTGCTTCATTCATCCCAAAATGGAAAGGCTCTGGTGGTGGCTTAAGTGTGTGTTTAAGCAGCTGGTTTTGTCTTTCTCCTGTGTTAGTGAGAAATTTCATTGTAGCTAGTAAAAGTTCCTTTGTGGTATTATCTCTGCAGTGTGAATTCATTTACCCTGTTCAAACCAAGAAGCAATGGAAGAACTCTTGAACATCTTAGGAGCTGGCTCATAAAAATTGAGCCAAGAAAAACCCTTATGTGTTTTCCGTATGATATGCAGAATAAAACAAACATTGTGATAACTGGTAGCATTGCTTGTAGTCCCTAGAGCAAAGGAGAACTTGTTACTGTCAGACACCAGGGAAAAGTATGGCCTGAACATTAGATGACTGTCAGATGAAATCCTGTATTTGGTTCTTAATGAGAAAATGAGAATTATTGTAGTCCACAGAATGCTACGATATGCAGGAACCTCCTGTTTTCTTGGTACTCTCATATGCCATTTTGGTTTTGCTGACTGCTTCTCTGAATTAAAAACGAAAGATTCACTGCATGGGTGCCCACACAATTTAAAAAATAATCTTAAGTGCAGCCAGTTCTTGTATATGCCTCAGCCGTGAGGCGTGGCTGTCAATAGCCATTTTGGTTCAGGATCCCAGTTCTGTTTCAAAGCAAGCCCACTGACTCATCTGTTCTCTGGAATCTTAGCATCTCTCAACTGAAGCAGTTACTGGTAGTGAAACTGTTCTTAGTCCATATCAGCATGAAGTCAGAAAAGATGGTGTCAGTCACCTCCAACTCAGTTCATGCTAAACTGCTGAATTTCATATTCAAGTAGACTGTTTTCCTTACCAAGTCCCTCTCCTGGCCAGGTGGTAATAATTGATCAGGGGAAAAGTCAGTAGCTACTTAAATTGCCTCTGGATGGTACCTGAAGTTAGTGGTAGCTCACGGGGAGGTGAGGCTAGTTTGTCAGCTTAGGTGGTGGTTTTAATTAAACTGTTTAACATTGTCATGAAACAGACTTAAAATGAACAGTTGCAGTCACCATTTGCTGTCCATTAAGCTGAAAATTACTTTGAATGGGTGCTTTTCTACCATATCAATGCTTCTGCTGTCAGCCAGAATTTGTGTGACTGGGTCCCTTGGAGAGTTGTCTTGTTTTTTGAGGATGATTTGTAACAGGTTCCTCTCCTACAAACAGGCATTGTGGCGGTTCTCTGCATCATGTAGGTCAGTAAGACTGAACTGAAGCAAGAGCAGATTCCTGAGTGTAGCATGTCAGTGTAGTAGGACTTTGCAGGAAGTTATCCAGAGGAAGTGGAGAAAGTACTCCTGAGCTCTGCAGAATTCTCAAAATATTTACTACTCCTCCCATTGATACTCATGCACTATGAAGAGTGTATCCCATGTTCTGTTGTAGCACAGATGCCATGGATGATAATTTACTTTTTTACTGAAATGTCAGTGGTTTGTTTATTAAGTAGATACTAAAGATGTTTCCATTGCACTTTTTTCCTCTTCAGTTACATTTTTATTGGTGTCATGCAATTATGAGATTTAAGATGCACAGAACAGTGTAACTTGTCTTTCTGAGGCAGTAAGAATTTTTTCTTTAGAAGTACCTCAGTAGTTACATTCTTTCTCTGGCACTGATTCGTCAATGAAGTATGAAATATACTTTAAGCTGAAATATTATGCACGTAATTCATAATTCATAAAGAAACTTTATGCTGCAGATAGTGAAAACCACATTTTAAAAGAAGTTTTATATGCATGATACAAATTACAACAGTGTTCCTTGATTTATCAATAAATATTTCATAATGTAGAAATACATTTTTGTAAGCAACATTGAGATACCTTTTCTTTCAGTTCTGTTCGTATGGCAGTCGCTTAATGGGAAGAGGGTACTACGTCTTTGACAGAAGATGGGACCATTTTCGATTCGCACTGAACTCCATGGTAGAAAAACACTTGAACTCACAGATGTGGAAGTAAGTGGGATTTTTACACTTGGTGGGTAATTTACATTTTTAATTCTGTAAAATTTCTAAAATAAACACTCCATGGCCAGCATTTGTAAAACCACCTCTGTATTAAAGTATAACAGTAACATGGGTACAAATCTTCCCTTCTCTGTTAAGGAATATACAGCCCAACAGAACAATCTCCTAGTCTAATCTAAATTTCTACCAGATTAGTACTCTTTTTAGTCCTTAAGAATCCAGATTTTTGCTCAGAATTTTATGCCTTTATCATACCCCTGAATCACCTGTTCAGGCTTTTCTGTGTAAGACTCATGAGCTGTAAGATAAGGAACTTGGTGCATGTTTGTCTGTGTGTAAGATGGAACATGATAGGTTTAGTCCATAGTGCCCTGCCTTTGGGATCTTAAAATTCTGATTATTACTCACTGCTGAAGCACCTCTGTATCACATATGCAGGTTCCAAGGACTATAGGCTTTGACTACACAGATCCATTAAAATAGACTGCACTTCTAAAATAGATGTTCATTCTCAAAAAAAAAAAAAGTTAATTAAAAGTTCATAGCATCTGCAGATAGCATTGATTTTTGGGAGTATTCTGCTACAGAATATGCATTCTTCTTGCAATGTAATGACATTAAAGTGCAGTGTTTCATGTCACTGTTTATCATCAGGACTGTGTTATATTCATTGGATGCCAGCCATTAGATAAACAAGGTTTGATTTTTATTTAAATACCTTTTTAAGCACTAAAGCTTGGCTTGTCTAACTAACCTGGTAACTTAACGATAACAGCGCCACTGTGCAAGGAGATGTAGTTTGGAAATGGCTGGTTCTGCCATAAAAGGGCCAGTTTCATGTCTGTTTAGAGACTGATCATGCTCAATCTGCTTTGTAAATTTGTAAACTAGTGTCTGTCACCTTCCACAAATAAAAATATTTTAGTTTCCTTAAATAGGAAGATTAAAATTTGTTACCTATTGGCTTTGTTTGTCAGGAGAAAAGATGCTTGGGCATCTGACAAAACACATACCACTATTAGTATAAACCAGTACAGAAAACAAAAATAACCTCTGTAGTAGTTATTTGGTACTAGAAGTAAACAGGCCTTATCCTGCTCCCACTAAATCTGATTTTAAACGTTTTCCCAAATTGTAGCTGTTTATGTCATCTCTAATATTTTAATGAATTCCAGCCATACTCACTTGTCTGTATAACACAGGAAGCTGACAGTGCCTAACCCCTGTTTTATTCCTCTGCTATCCTCAACCCTCTTCTGGACTGACCTTTTCCTGGGCTCCCCAAGCAGAGTTGGGTGTGAGGCTGCTATTCTGTAGCTCTGCAGCTGTGACCAGAGGTACAGGGATGCAGGGCCGTGTTTTCAGAACTGTAGCATTAACAAAGTACTTTCGTCCCTAATTCTAAAAGTACTTTGCAAAGGCGGGTAGGAGTTGTTGGCCCTGCTTTAAAAAACCTGAGGAAGGGCTCTGATGAGCAGCTTTGTTTGCATTGCAAGGGGCAGGCAGCAGGACTTCCTCGTTGCTGGTGGCATGGACTGTATGTAATCCCTCACGTAACTGTGCCATACACAGCGTTCTGTCCAAGAGACTCCATGGGAGAAATACCTGGAGAGAACAATTGTAATTAGGGTTTGATTTATGATAAAATAGCACACCCAGGGCTGCTCTTTTGTCGTACTTCTGTGAGGGCAAGAGTAAACCTTTAAAAATGGAAAAGGTGTCAGTAGTGAGGATAACAAGGGCAGAGTTATGGGGCTGTACAGCTTCTTAGCAGACAGAAATGGGATTAAACTGTGGATTAAATTTAAGTCTAAATAATGGGAAAAGCTCGCATAATAATTTTCCAAGAGACAGTATGAAGGTCTGGTTTTTGATAACACCACACTAGATAAAATAATAGATGATGGCTGAATGGAAAGGAATTTGAATCCATTCTACTAATTTCACAGGTAATACTATTAGATTTTCTTCTCAGAAGGGTATTCTGCTGTTTATAAAGCTTATCAAGCTCTGTTTAATATTTTGTCAATTTTTCAGTATCAGTGAAAATTAATCAATAATTTACCTATTTAATCCCATCTAACCAGCTCTCAAATGAGCTGTTGGGAATAGCATTGTATTTGGAAAGGGATGAGCTTTCCTCTTTCAGCTCAAAGATTGAGTGCCTCACAAGCCCCCAGACTGGCTCATTTATTACCTTAATGAAATCTAACTTATAAGTTTAAGTTGATACTGAAACTATCCCACAACTTTAACTTTGAAGCAAAACATATGCAATTAATGAACCATAGTGACTAGGATATGTATAGGTGCCCCTGTCAGGCATTTTATTTGCATTTTTTATTGTTTGGTAAAAGAAGAGAGAGAAAAAGGAAATTAAATTTGTAATAATGTGTTTAAATTGTAATACTGTGCACTTAATTGCTGTATGTGATTGGTAGGATAGAATAGGAATGAAAATTATAATGAACTAGGTTTGCCTTTCTCAATAAGTTAGTCTTTCATGGAAATTATTTCCTGTCTGCATTGTTTGGATGGATTTTTTTATTTATCTAAATGTCTTCTCCTTTTTTTTCCCCTTTCCTTTTCTCTTCTATTTAGGAAAATTCCTCCTGCGGCAGATAGTCCCATGCCTTCTCCAGCAGCACACGTCTCCACCCCTTTTCCAGCATCAGTCTTACAGCCTTTCAGCAACCCCAGTGCGGTGTATATTCCTTCAACACCTATCAGTTCAAGAATCACTTCTTCCTACATAATGACATCAGCCATGTTATCAAATGCAGCCTTTGTGACAACGGCAGAGACGAATTCCATTATGTCACACACCACAGCTTTTCCTCATGTGGCTGCAAGCCTAAGTATCATGGACTCAACTTTTAAGGCACCATCAGCTGTGTCACCAGTGCCAGCAGTCATCCCTTCCCCATCCCACAAGCCATCCAAAACAAAAACCAGCAAATCCTCAAAAGTGAAAGACCTGTCATCTCGGAGTGATGAGTCTTCAAGTAACAAAAAGAAAAAGCCGCAGTCGTCGTCATCATCGTCCTCATTATCTTTGCAGACATCTTCCTCGTCTTCATTTTCAGGGTCCCACAAAAAGAACTGTGTCCTGAACCCCAGTTCAACGTTGAACTCCTATCAGGCGACATCCTCCTATAACAGTGTGTCTGTGCACAATACCAATAATGGAACAAGCCCACTCAGTGCCAAATCGGAGCCCTCAGGACGGACTTCATTGTCAAGTAGTTCAACAGACTCAGTGAAACACATGAGCATGGTAGTGAGCGGTATTGACTCTTCTAATCTGTCTGTATCTTCTCTCGTGCACCACTCAGGGGACCACTCCCTGGGAGCACATAATGCAGTGTCTTCTCTACCCCTTTCTTTTGACAAATCAGAAGGAAAAAAACGTAAAAACTCTAGTTCTAGTAGCAAAGCCTGTAAAATCACTAAAATGCCTGGTATGAATAGTGTTCATAGAAAGAGCACTGCCAACCTTATTTCTGCGGTGCCAGATCCTACAAGCAGCTCCATCTCTCGGCAGGTAAGGGACTCTTCCAGTTATTTTTTTGCAGATCATGTCTGAAAATACTGCATTTGCTTCAGATTGGTTTTCATCACATAACTTACTTTCTAGGTTAATACCAAAACGTATTTGTATTTGTTTTGTACCAGTCATAGAAAGATGTTTTGAGAGTTAAAAAAACCTATATATATATATATATACTTTCTCAAAGTATTTTTATGAGATTTTTTTATTCAATTATTAAAGTAGCTATTTGTATCTCTGAAAGTAAAATTGAATGTCCAGAATGGATAAATAATTTTTAGAAAAAAATTTATTTCTTAATTCTCATCTCTCTGAAATAAATTGTGTTCTTGAAACAGGAAGATGAGAGTCAGAATTTCTGTTTATTTCTTTTCCCAAATTGTTGCTGGTTCATTTCCTAATTCTATGCAAGTCTCTTCATTTCTCTCCTGTAAAACACAACTACCTTTCTCCTGGGGAGAGTCTGAGGTGCCTGCCCTCAGATGTTGTTTCCTGTTTGAACTGGAACAATGAAGAAATTAAGATCTTAACCAGATGACCTTTAGTGGACATTTAGTTATCTTTTTTAGTGTACATGTGTTCACAGAATATTGAAGGCAGTGCAACAGATAAGGTTACACACACTTGCTTCATTGATAGCAACAGAGCCTTGGCTTCTTTTTCAGTGGTGCTGTATAAGGACAAAAGTATATGTAAAGTAAGATCTGGTGGGAAAACTGCCAATATGATCTTTGTAATGATCTACTGTTTCATTCTGCTACTGTGTCCAGTGCTGTGCAGTGCACAAAAAACAACGCTTGGCCCTGGCATCTGGAAGACAAAGACATAGCAGATAGGATACCTCAGAGAATCCCGAGAAGGTAGCTTAGGAATTATTTTTTTTGTTGTTTGTGAAACTCTCATTTCCTAAGGATAGTGCACATAAAAACAAGTGGAATTTGGAAAAGAAGATGGTTCTCAAGGGCAAAGCAATCCATAAGTAATATGGCAGAAATGGGAGAAGAGAAAAGGAATAAGTGGATCCTAAAACCAGTATAGGAGACAGAATGAAAGTCACGAAGAATGGCTTTCCTACTTCCAGCAGAGATGCAACAAAGATTACTTGTTTGGCTTTTTAAAATGAGTAGTGGCATTGTCTTTCTACTGTAAGCCTCTTAAATGCATCCTGCAATCAGAAATGATCTTCAAGTAACTGAAGTCAGCACAGGATGCTGTAAATTCTTCCTTCTGTCACACAATCTGATATTTGAAACATGTGTGCCCAGAAAGATTAAATTGCCCTGAGGTATATGGTGTCAAATGGAAAGAAAAAGTAAGTACAAATTGGTACTTCGGTACAAACATGGGTAGTGGAAAATGGATTGTATCATCTTCTCACAGGGCGTAGACTGTATCTGTAGCTAGTGCCCTGGGAGGAAATCTTACAGCTGCATGCAGGAGGTTCTGAGTTCAAATTCTGAGCCCCCACGGGATCAAACCTGTTCTGTGTCATTCTTGTTTCAATTTGTGGTGTATTTCATGTTGCACAGTAATAGAAGTAAATAAACCACAAGGAATCAATCAGAGGTCTTTGCTGAATATTTGTAAAAATGTAATTCTGACTAATATTTTATCCTTAAGTAAGAAGTTAAATATTTGTGATGAATGTTACAATATACAGAGATTTAAACATATTTTTATATATATATATATATATGTCCAGGTGCATACATACATCTATATATGTGTATACATGCATATGCGTGTATGTATATATGTAAAAGTTGGTCACACTTTCCTCTTATGCTGCTGGGTTTTGGAGCTATAGCAGGAGTCTAAAATAGGAGGTAAAATGGAGTTAATTGTATTTCAGAAGTCTGGCTGGCAGCTAATTGTCTTTGTGACAGGGATACTGTATGCAATACAAAATAAATTAAATTTGTACCCATTTAAGCATATGGGTCAAATAATATTACATACTCTACCTGTGTTTATTAAAGCTCTGGACAATACAATACTTAAATTCCCTTTTAAGCTGTGCTGTTTGACTTGCTGTCTTCTAGAAATGCAATTACAGTAAAAATCTGACCCAAAAAAATGGCATGGCTTAAAATCCTGCTCCTGTTCCTTGATGTAATAGGGCAAATTAAAGAGACTAAGAACACAGAAAAAAAGATCAAACGATGGGTGATATGCTCAGGTAGAGTTTTCATACTTAATTCAACACTGGACTGAATAGATAGTAACTGGGAGTGTTAACCATTGGGTTTTGAAGTACGCTTTATTTTTAAAAGAGACTGGGAAAAAAAGGATTTGAGTTTTGGCCTCACACTAATACTTTTGAAATCGTGTTTCCCACCATTAAAGACCCAAGACATCTTGGAACCTTTCTTTCATTTCAGAGTGCTGTACCTGTTCAGCCTGTGTGACTGTTTCTCCATTTAAAAGGAGGAGAACGTGTATTTATTATGAAGGGGTTTATGAATGCTGTAATGTAGAGAAGGAAGGTGATTTTGCAGGAGTGTCCCAATGTTCTGAATGGCTAGGAAAGAGACAAGCTTGTGTATCTTTAGTCAAGATTTCTATGTTGTCTTCTAGAGAACAGCCATGACAGGCAAACAACAAGCTGAAGGGAGCAGGACAGGTGAAGGCCTATAATTTTTAATCTTCATGCACCATGGGAATACCTTCAAAACTGGTTGTAAATAAAAAGTTTAAACGTTTATTCTGGATAGAATGTGAACAGAGATCACTGTTCCAAACAATCTCTGTGTGAGAAAGGGCAAATGTGGAGAGGAAGAGAGAGGCCAGCTTTCACTCTGTACGTGAAATGGCAAAATAACAAGCGATGCTGCGAAAGGGAAGGAGAAAGCTGCTCTTGTGAAGGCCCTGCCAGCCAATGCCACAGACCCACCAAGTCAGAAAGAAACTGGCTACTGCATTTCTCACTTTTTAGTGAAGACAGGTCCTTGCTACCTCTCCATCAAAGGATTACAATGATATTACTTAAAGTCCCTTTTTGTGACTTTGTAAACAACTATTCACACTGCAGTCGTCTGCCATTTGCAGGCAGGTGTCCATGGTTAATTTGTATCGGTCTTGTAACCCCTGAGGAGCTACGCTGACTCAACAGCCCTGTCCCTTCTTGTATCGCAACAGAAACATCTACACCATGCTTACAGGTCACTGTAGAAAAACCTATGGCAGGTTGCTCCTGCGGAGCGGTGTAAACTCACAAACATTTTGAAATAAGCAGATTGAATATTGCAATATTATAACTAAGTACTTTTAAAATGTATGTATGTGTACTACAATTTACACTCATTCCCAAAGAAATTCTCTGATGCAGTAATTGGATACGAATGCAAATTTGAACCTCTGGAGTTTGGTTCTTGTGATTAATATTTGCTTTATTGAGCGATGACATATGGAAGAAGATGGAATAACTTAGGGCATGCTCTGATGCTTGGCCACTTGGTTTAAGCTCCCCAGGAGTGGGGAAGGTCTCCTGGGGAGGCTGCCATGACCTTGAGCACCCGGTGGTCTCTGAATAGCTGCTCTAAGTAACTTCAGTAACTAGAGAAACCAGTATTTCAGTCTAGAGAGGTGGGGGGGTTACAGTTTCTATTCTCTCAGCAACTGTTTTGTATGTAATTTTCTGAACTGTGACAGTATTTATGTGCCTTTTAAGACTATTTAAAGTATACAGGCTCTGAGAGATAATCATGATTCTATCTGAAGTGTATCTTTTGCAATAGCAAAATACCTGTGTTCCAAGTGCAATGCGATTAGTACCACGTTACATAGGGAAGGGAAGGCCATCACCAGCATCTGAATTCAACTGACAAATATGCCTCTCAATACTGCTCAATTAATGTTTTTCAGATTGGAAAAAATAGCAGTGTAGCTTTGTCACAATCCAGTCCATCGAGTACATCAAACCCAGTACACAACAGACAAGTAAGTTGCTTTTTAAAAAGTGTACTTAAGTAGTCTGTAAGCAATTTTGAAACATTTTATACTATAAAACCTTAAAATACAATTTCTTTATGAATACAGTTCCTTATAGAAGCTGCCTTTTGGTGAACTAATACTAGATTTCTCCTCTCATGTAATTTTTTTCCAGCTATTTTCCCCTCCAAGAATTATGAATTACAAATTTTTTGTTTGTTTTTTGCCACCTGTATTACAGCTCAGGTTGGCTCATGTGCTGCTCACTGGCTGTTGCTTTGGTGATAGAGGCTCAGCACCAGCAGGAGCAGCAGCAGATCTCTGTTGGTTTTTCTGTCCAACTTCTGCTGAGCAAGATGGCACAGCAGAGTGCCCAGACTGGCACAGGAGGGACAACATTTAAAAATAGGCCAGAAGTGAAGCAGCAAAGAGAGAACAGAAACAGGACAGAGAAGACGAGGCACTTGACTATTCAGAGAAACTAATCTGAAAGCATAACTAGCCCATGTGTAATGGGAGTTCTTCCTAGGCTATTAGTTGGATAATGATAATAAATGCAGTAACTCAGCTTTTTTGTGAAAACAGGTGCTTGAGCCATGATCCAGCCCTCATCTGTCTGGAGGACTGATACACTAGTTTGTTTTAATATGGCCCTTACTATTTGACTCTCCAAGCTGAGTACTTTATCAAGAATTTAATATCAAGTTCTTTAGTGTGAAAAGGTTTCCCACCTCAACAAGGTATAGTCACAAGTAATCCAGAGAATTTTTCTGTACAACCAGTGTCTTAGAATTCTGTTATGTATTCTGGCTAAATTATGCATGAACAGTTATTCCAAATGGTTGTGCTGCTTAGTTTCTGCTGTGTAGACACAGTAGAAGAATAGTAATGATAACCCACACTGTATGCCCATTCAAAATACTCTGGACCACTCATATCTTGAGATGAACTGCCAAACAGTATTTTTTTTTTTTTTCTCTCACTGCTGAATGCAAAGCAATATATGTATGGAAGAGCTACTCTGAAGGGAAAAAGGTGGAAATACCACTTCTAGGGAGTGGTATTTTCCTGTGTGAGACACTGTCATTCAACTGCCAGTGACAAACGGTTCTGAAGTGCAAAACTGTTTTTGTTTTAATGCCTTGCTCCTGTGTTAGTATAACATACCCGCTACCCGAGGAGCAGAAGTTGTTGGGATCTGTTGCCTAGATCCCATGGGGAAAACCTAAGAGTACAAAGCATTAACTTTGTGTCAGCCCTACATAAACTGAGACTATTGCAGAGCTTTTCAGCTGTTTGTTTTCATAACTTTATCAAAAATAGAAGTGTTTGCTTGTTTTAAGCCCCACAAACTCTTTATTTTTAAAAATATGTTTCTGTCAGTTTGGTAGTTGAATGTGGAGCTCAAAGTACAAATACAAAGAAATCAAGTTGATACTAAGTTTTATTAAACTTTTTTTTTCTTAACTTACACAGGATTTTAGTATTTGGAACCATGAATAATGATTCCCTATTTAATAAATGCTTGTCACTGTCAAATCTGAGCTGCTTTGTTGGCAGCTTTCATCTCCAATCTAGCAATTGAATAGTCTCTAAATAAAATTTCTGTCTTAAACTATGCCGTAGTATTTCATTATAAAGGTGTAAATAATTAGGTAACAATAAGTGGATCTACAAGTATGTGTTGTGTCAGTAAAGATATTACTGTGGAGGCTGAGCTCTCTTGTTTTGAATGTTAGTGTTGCTATAACCATGATAATCAGGGAGTCCAAGTGAAGCAAGATCTGTGGACAGAGACAATCTCTGCTATACACCAGGGTTTGTAGTTGGAAAAATCTGGCAAGTTTTCATGAATACATCACAACAACAGACTTCTAACAATGCAGTTGGAAGCAGAGTTGCAGCTGCTGAGCTAAATGTGCATATGGAGCAGTTCCTCTGGACTGCCTCCGCTGTGTTCCCTGGCCAGGCAACCTGGCGGGGCTGTCTGCTGGTGCAGAGGGGAAGCCAAAGGGAGGAGAAGATTGTTGTTCTCAAGAAGAGAGGTCCGTAACTCATCACAGGGTTGAGTGGCTGGGTGAGAATGTGGCATTTGGAAAATTGTGGACTGGCTGTAAACCCAGTCTTATATGCACCTGTGGCTGCCTGGGCGCAGTCCTGACTGGGAGAGCTTCCCGCTGGCCTCTCCAAAGCAGCCACTTGGAGTGAGAGGACACACGGCAGTGCTGGGAAGGTCACCTGCCACCCATCACTGAGTGTTTCTCATCACTGAGTTGTGAGCTGAAAGTGGCCTGCAGTTGTTCTGATGTCACAGGAGTAGCTCCTTTTGGTCATTTGCTCCATGTGTTGAAGTTCGCTCTGGTACTCCCATGGGAGTGGTGGATCACGAGAATTGTTGTGGGCCTGTCAGTTCACCCTCATTGCATTAAACTCCATCAGGTTAAACTCAAATGGATTCTTCTCAATTAATGTTTAATATGAATATTGCTGCCTTTCTTTGAGACCTGAACTAGGGATTGTATACATAAAAGCATGCCTGTTTTTCCAACTATTGTTGCGTTAGTAAAAGAAATACTGCTTTTCTCTACAAAAACTACTTGGTCTTTTACAAAAATTAATGGAATGGTAGTTTTACAATCAAATTATTTGTGTCTGTATGTATTAAAAGTTTGTTTTCTCCAGATTTTATCCATGTTCTAGGTTTTTAACTAATCAAGTCTTTTTGTCTTCATAGTGCTTTTAGGTGCCTGAAAGTGTTAACACTTCAAGACCTCAGTATGCGGTGGTTTTTAAATACTGAGTAACTAGATCATTTTATTAAGGGAAGGTGACAACGTGTATGCTGTGTGAGGATTCCTTGTGCATGAAAACATGCTGTGTAGAGGAAAAGATTCTTCAGAGTTGTCGTCTAATTGCTGCTCTTTATTTGTAATGATAACCAAGTTAATGAACACGAGATTCACCAAAGCTTACTAAAATCAGACTGTCCCAAAAGGAAATATGCTGTTTATTCAAAGCAGTTCCTTTTCTTAAAGGTCTAATGTAGTCAGTAAACAGGGAGGAAATTTAGTTCAGGGACTTGAAATAAATTCCTGGTTTGAGTACTGTCAGCCACAGACATTATTGAAGTGTTTTATACCAAAAGGCATTGTGTGATTTTGAACCTGGCTCTGGTTTCTCTTTTAGAAGACATCAAACCGGACTGGTAGAATAAGGACTCTTCCATAACAAGGAAAAGGAACCAGCCTATAATCTCTAGCTCTCAGCAGCCCTACTCCACAGGGTTTTTGTTTTCTATGTCCTGCAGATGGATTTAATCTTTTATGAATTTGTGGTTTTAAAGAGAATTAAATTTACAGAAAACTGTAATAGTGATTTGTTTAGTTTTTCCACTTGTATTTGCCACTGATCTGTGCGTTCTGCTTGGTTATGTTTCATGCCTTTTAAAGCTGTTAGCGTTGCAATGCTCCCTTTGTTTCCTTACCAGAACACAATGGACATTCCAGAAGAAAAATCCAGATCATGATTTGAATTTATTTAAAGGATCTCCAAATTTTTTCATTAAATAAAAATTACAGTAATTCTGTATTTAAGCTTGTCCTATGGATAAAAATTGAGTGCATTTCTTAGCAATTTGCAAACAGCTGGGGCACTGCAACTTTAAGGACTAATCCTGACTGGTGCTCTGTACCTACAGCATTTAATAATTTCAGTGGGAATTCTGAGTGTTCAGCCTCTTCCAGGATCAGGCTCTTAAGGAATCTGTACTTCAATGAATGCATAGCAGAATTTTGCACCAAACTGTAGTTACTGTTATCAGGGGCCCAATGTGTAAAATCCCCGTATCTTGGGGGATTTCCAGACCCTTAAGAACACAGCACTTGATAACTTGAGTGAGCAGTTTGGGTTTGCGAGGACAGGAGTTGAGCGGATTGGCTTGCATTAATAGAATTGCACTGACAGTGTTTCTTATAGGATTACTGAATAATTTTTTAATAAAATATAGATTTTATAATCAGGAAGCCAATACTAGGTACTGGAACAATAGTACAGAGGAGTTAATTTTTATTTCTACAGTGTTAAAAGTGCACTTATATGCTGGTTTATTTACATCTTGGGGAAAGGCGAGAGACTGCAAATAGGGAGATTATTACTACTTTCTTTTTTAAAAAAAGAAGGCTTAAGGCAAATTTTAAGACTAAAAATGTTTAAGCAATTATAAACAAGGCTAGACCCTTTGAAAAAAGTTTAGAAATATTCTTAAAATAAATTTTTATAGTGTTAATTTTGTAATAATTTATGTTTTGCTATACTTCAGAGCTAACTGACCAGTATAGTTTCAGAAACAGTATGAAACTTAGGAAAGTTTAAGCAATGTTTATATTTTTAAAATGTTCTTTGAATTATGTTTTTATTGTACATTTCTTCAGACTGAAAAATGTGTACATATCTTTGTTATTTTTGCACAATTTTTGTCTTGTTCAGTTTTAGGAGCAGTACTATGTTGATTTTTTTTAATTTATTTTGAGTTATAAAACTGCAGGATTTAAAAAATCTCAGTAACAAAGTCATCCTCTGTAATCAATGAACTGCTATTTCTAGTTGTTAAGGGAAAACAGTGGTTGTGAGATTCAGTGGTTGCTTCTGAGAAATAATGCTAATCAGTGACTGAAGGAGCAATTTTGTAGTTTTAGGAAGCTTTAGCTGTTTCCATGCATCTTTTAATTGGAAAGCTGAATTATGGAGCCTGTCCTTTGAATGCTGCTTAAATTTTGTTTTCAACTGGCTTACACCTGACAGCATTTCAGGAAAGTTAAGCGCGAAGTAAAATCCCGTGGTGTTCTTTCATCATCAAAGAATCATTATTTAAATAAATGTATCAAAAAGTTTAGCCTGCAAAATGAAATGGAAGTAAACATTTGGAAAAAAGTGGATACAAACTGGACCAGCCTATAATGCATTCTTAGTGTAGCATTCACTCGTAGTTCTTTTTCTTCCCCATTGCCTGAAAACCTTGTGATTTGTTTCCAGCAATAGAGGCTCAGAAGCTTTGGTTGTTACACATTCGCAATGCATAGGCCCGTCAGCCATAAAAAGCGACTTGGATAACTTGTATGCCTTCTTTTGTATCGATGTAACAATTGTAAATAGTGCTGATCGACCTTTGTAGAGAATAGTTTATACAGCATATTCTATTATTGCTGATTCTCAGTGAACTATTGTTTTAAAAAAAAAGAAGAAAAAAAGAAATTTTTCTATTTACACCTTATATTTTGTTATGCTGTTGACCCATGGCACTTTAACAAAACTCTGTGGGTTTTGCATAGCTGGTCAGTCATGGGATATATTAAATAACTGTTGTTGCACAGAAATGAATTTGCACCTGCTATATTGTGCTTTCCTACTACAGATTTTAGAACCTTTTCCAGAAGACTTTTGAAGAAAGCATGTCCAATCATTCTAAGAAAAAAAAATGCCATACTTGTACAGCCAATTTCTTTTCTACAATCCATATTTTGTAACACTAAGTATTTTCATTCTTTGTCCTGCACCTTTATGTATTAGCAGTATCAAATAGAATTCATTCCATGCTTGTGATAATTGTAAGCAGAATAAATGTCTAAAGTAGGTGTAAATAGTAAATTCTATGGCTTACAGTTTAAAAAAGGAAAACCAGAACAAACATGTATCTGATTGATACTGCCATGGTTCAACACCGGGCCTGGAGATATTCTCTAGTGAGCGATTGTATTTTTTGTTTTTTGCTTTATTATTATTTTTTTTTGTAACATGGCTTTGTAAATAAAATAATTTATATGTTTGTAAGAAACAGATGGGGTTTGTCATTATTTCTTTTTGCGAAGAAAAATAGTGTGTACTGCAAGACTGCCCTTTCTCTTCCCAGAGGTTGAAATACACTGTGCAGATACCCTGCACTGAGAATTCCACGGTAGTTCAAAAGATCTGCCCAGCTTTCTCTGCAGGGCTGAATTGCTCTGGGATTATTTCTGGCATTCATGTCTAAAATATTTCTGTATTTACATGTCAAGACATGTGCAGTGATCAGCTACTGAGGTTTTTTGCACTGATAAACGATTTTTAAATTCCTTTGCTTAGCTGAATGCATTTTCTCATTCCTTATCAGTGTAAGAATTAACCTTGTTACAGCTGCTAGATTTAGGAATTCTCACTTCAGTGGGCAGTACAAATTTATAACCAGTCTTTTTATCGTTGTTAATACTAAAAACGCAGCTCTTATCTGGGCATTAAGATTCTTGTTCTGTGTAAAGCCTGTTCCAATTACAGATCAAATGAGATTTAAATTGTTCATGGGCTCGACAGCTCTGCAGAGAGGATTGCAGTTTTTTTCTCTCGCAGCCACCCTCTTCTGCAAATCTGGGGAAGATGTACATTTTTATACTCCTTTTATGAAGTATCTGGAAACTGTATTGGAGATACTGTAGGGAAGATACTCATAATTACAGTATCTTTTTTAAAAGCAAGCAATTTGGACTGTAAGCTGCATTTTTGTGTGCACACACTCAGAGCTGACAAAGGAGATAGAAAGCTGGGCTGCCTTGCAGGAAATGGAAATCAAAGGAGGGAAATTTTCCCTTCTAGGTAAACAGCTTTTTGTGTGATGTCCTGCACCTTCTGATACCTGTTGCAAAAGCTAATCCTGAATTTCCTCTTTACTGTCCAATTAATACCTTGATCTGAGATACTTGGAGATACTTGTATTTTGAAAGCTTTTTTTATTGCTGATATATTAGTTGCTTGCCATCATTGCCCGTGGCCAGCAAAGGTTGAAGGCCACTAACTTTATTTCCCAAATATGCATCAGTAGTTTTTCAGCTCTTGCAGGTTTGTTGGAATGACCTATAAGCTGTTCTCTTACTTGGAGCTGGGTTTCCCCTCCTTTTTTTGGTTATGCACCCAGTATTTTGCTTGTAGCGCTCCTCTCCTGCTCGTATTCTCTAACATGCTCTAAATACCCCAATTTTTAGAGGGAAACTGATCACGGTAACTTCTTTATTCATTGCACTCGTGTTTTTATGCTTCTGTTTTTACCACTGAACTATTTATTTTAGAAGAAAGTCATTGCTGTGCAACCAGGATCTGTTTTATTCTTCCAAATCTGTCAGGATTCACAATTGGAAAAAATACCAAATACTGATTCCAGAAATATTTGGAGGAGAGTCATACAACAGATTCATACTTCAGAACACAAGAATGTTTATTTCATGCAAATTTTTCTAGGCTGTTTTGCTCCTTGAAAGCAACTACTGAAATATTCCTGAAAGCAACAACTCAAAACAAGTGCAGATCTCTTTTAAAAGATGTTTTCGTAAGTGGAAGAAAGCTAAAGCAGATCATTCAGCAGCAGGTCCCAGTCTGCCCTTTGACTGGAGGATCTGTGGCAGACGGTACGGAGCTCTTGTTCTCATTTTGTAATGCACCACAAATGAGACAGGCTGGGTTCTTTTGTGTGGGGGTTTTGTTGTTTATGGCTGACCCAGAAATATTTTGCTCTAATGTGCGATATGTTCTCCCTACATGAAGGAGAAAATAAGCTTTAGGGGAAGTTTGCCAGCAATAATAATTGGGATCCAGGAGAACTTGATTTGAGAGTAAGGACACCAGTAGGGATTTGAGGTGGGGCACTACCTTCAGCTGTGCGCTTTGAAGATTTCCCAAACCTGACAGATTTGGCTCTGTAATTCAGTCTGAGTTTGATTGACTTGGAGCACTTGCTAACATAGTTGCTGTGACACCACAAGGATAGTTTTTCAGCAAAGCTGTCTATCATGGACCAAGTGCATTTACAGAATCCACAGGTGTGAAGGCCTTCTGGTCTAAGTACAAAGAGTGGCTTGACAAACAAGTGCAGCCCTGGGAGTCCCGTGTCTGTGTCAGCTCATTTCCAGCCTGGCCCTACTGAGGCAGCAGATGCAGTGGTGATGGAGGAGACATCACTGCAGAAGAGAAACCATCAGCCCTTCCCAGTGGGAAACTTCCTCAGTGCTGATTTGGAGAGCTGTGGCACAGGTGAGTGAGATAGGTCACTACTGGGAAATGACTGCACAGGCTCAACCTCTTTGCCTTTCCCACCACAGGTGCAGAATACATATATATATATATATATATGTAAATACATATATCTTGCTTCAGCTCTAAGATGCTCTCAATAGCCTACACAAGAAACTTTCCCCTCTGGTCAGCTCCGCTCTTAAATTGCAATTATTTGCCTTCCTTTTTCTTTAGTTTTCTTTTATTTTGACCTGTAATCAGTTGGGGGGTTTTGTGGTGTGGTTTCTTGAGCATTTGAGGTTTTTGTTGTTGTTTTTATAATCGTGCCTTGAGCTATTCCTTCTGTGTTACTTTAGGATCTGTGTTTGGACCACATAGTCTGAGCAGTAACACCAACAAGGGCTCTTCCTGGTGACTCTGCTTTTACAAAGTACTGACTTTGTGACTACTGTTAGAATAGATGTGTGGATTTGCAATCAAATACAGGAAAATACAGGGATTCTCTTCAGAAATACAAACCTTTGAAGATGCATAATCCATACTTACTTCTGCTTCCTAACTGCATGCCCACTGTTTTGTTGGTCAGAATGTCTGTTTGAACTGTGTGTGTCAGAGACACTGAGGTGATGGAGATGGATCTCTGATGTCTCCCACCCTGTGTAGTGTGAACTCATTCTACAGATACTGCTAGAGTAAAAGCGTCTGTGCTTTGAAGAGCTATGGGCTCAGAGCCACACTAAACAGGCAAATATACTGTGTATCTCAGTGAATGCAGGCTCCTGCTCAAGTAACTTCTTTTTTTCCCTTTTGCCTTCAGCATGAGTCCAACCATAGTTCCAGGAAATCAGTTTTGTGGCTTTTCAGCCAACTGAGAAGTGGACAGTTCTGTAAGACAGTGAAGTCTTCTGATGTCAAACTAGCCTTTTTGTGACCTGTTCTTACTTCTCCTAGACTCAGAAACAAGAAGTATTTTTGTAATTCTGATTTTTTCTTCCCTGTACCTGATTTCTGATGGCAGGTTTAGCTTTTATTTTGCAGCTGACTGGGGGAAAAAAAAAAGCCAACACTCACAGCTTAGCCTGATGACTACAGGCTCTTGCTCTTGTGGAGAGGACTGGGATGGCACAAGTGGTGATCCAGCTACTTCTGTAATACATCAGGGACAATTTTTTGACAGAAGGGCTCAACAAGCTGAGGGGGGCTATGCTAGACATGCTGCTCACACATAAGGAAGGACTGCTGGGAGCACTGACACTAGTGGCAGCCTTGGCAGCAGCCACTACAAGATAGCAAAGCTTAAGATTCTGCGGGAAGTGAGGAAGATAAATAGTTGAATTGCAGCCCTGGAATTTAGGAGAGCAGACTTTGTCTCCTGCAGACATTCTGTTGTCAAAATCCCACAGGAGAGCTAGCTGAAACACAGGAACAGTCCATTCTGATCTGTAGGAAGCGGAGCAGACACGGGAGAAGGCCAGCATGGCTGAATGGAGAGCTCCTAAGTCAGAGGCAAAAGGCAAGTACACAGACTGTGGAAGCAGGGGTGGGCTACCCTAGAGGAATAAACACTGCCTAGGCATGCTGAAACAGAACTAGGAAAGCCAAAGCTCAGCTGGAGATGGAACTAGTGAGGGATGTGAAGGACACTTCCAGTACATTAACATGGAAGGAAAAGTAAGTAAAATGTGGGCCCCACTACATGGGGCAGGTAACCTGGTGACTGAGGACAGGGAAATGACAGAGGAACACTCATTGCTGCCTTTGCCTCAGGTTTTAACTGGAGAGGTCTGTGCTCAGAGCTTTGGGCACAGTCTGGGCAGTGAAGTGCTATCCCCAGAACAACTGAGTGAAGGACTGCTTATCCTGCATCTATGGAAGCCTGTGGGAAATGCTGGGCTTGATTCAAGGATGCAGGCTGATATCATTGCCATGTAATTGAGCACTGGAACACGGACCAGACGATGTTGTGAAATCTCCATTCTGGAGACAGTAAAAACTTGACAAGGCTGTGAACAGTGTGAGCTGGTGTTTGAAATTAGCCCCGTTTGAGGAGGAAAGGGAGTTGACCACATGATCTCCAGAGGACCATTCCAACTTAATTATTCTGCTGTTCTGTACAGTAAAAACAACAAAAAAGTGATTCTGGCTATTGAGATAATTAATACCCAGAAGCTCAGTATTTTTGTAGCTAAGAACTTTCCTCTATAAAGGTATAGTATAAAATCCCCTGATGAGGAGCTCACCTGTATCTTGGAAGTCCGTGGGGACACACAGAGGGAAGGTGCAGTGGAGCTCTTCCAACGCAGCTGCAGCAATAGCAGGACCAAGCCCTACAGCTCACCCTCTGCTCCCTAGCAGAGTGCTTCCCAGTGTCCATGCTGAGGAGCAGCTGAGGCAGGTAAAGCCTTAAAGGAGCTGCTCCCAGAGAAGAGACATCAAAGTTGAACGCATGGGAAACCCATGGCACTCCTGGAGATCTTTCCCAGCCCATGTTGCTCCTCTTTTCCCACAGCCCTAGACTTCACTCTTCTGACATTGACTTGGAAGAACATGTCCATCTGCCTGTTTTCCCCTGCAAGACAAATGGTGGTTCTGGAACCAGCTGCATATCTGACCTGCAGTCCCTGCAGTCATTACAACTCTTAAAGACTCATTGTAGTCTATCTAGTCCTATTAAATTAGATAAAAGGCTTAAATTACTAATGATGTTCTGTAGAAGGCTCAGCTTCTGTCACAACAGGTATTAAGCCTTTTAAACAAATCCAATTTATATAACCAGGACACTTTAAACACATGAAAATAATTTGGTGCTTTAGCTCTTTATTAAAACTCATTTAGCAGCATCTTTATAAAGAAGCCAGAATACTTTCAGGTGTTTGTCAAATCCTGTTTTTCTCAGCCACTAGAAGTTCAATTTCTCTTAAAACAGTCCATGCAAGCTTCTTACAAATTATCCTGAACTATCATACTTTTAAGATTCATATATACAGCTGGTACTATCATTATATAAACTGAGGATAATAATTTATTATCTAAATAATAAATACATTATTCATAATCAGAATTCTTTTCAAGTAAATAAATTGTGCTTCCTTAATAGTGAAATAGAATTTTAAAAAATACTTCTCTAGTTGTAGATCAAATTGGGGTTTGCTCTGTTTAGTGATTTTTTTTGAACCATTCCTCAGGGAAACATACTTAAATCTGCAATTCCTGTGCTTATTCTTAAAATGTTAGCCTTAACATGTATTTCTTATTTTGTTGGTTATCTTTGTTGACCACTAAAGGAGAACCATGTTTTGCCAAATGCTGGTTTCCTTGTCCCAAACATTGAACTATTTACCTACCAGTATTTCATTTGCTCCTTTTTCTCCTGTTGATCTTCCTGTCCTTAGGCTGTCATTTTCAAGAATGTATTTTCCATATCTTTATCTCTCCTCTGCTGGCCAGCTCTTTCTCTTATTTGTACATCTCCACAGTTCAATCCACACTCTCTCCTATGGCTCTTTTTTGGAAAAAATTTTGCTAATGCTTTGCAAACTCTACAGAAAGGCATAGCAAGATATGTTTTACTTAGGAAAAGGAGGTTTCCATAGGAGGCAACTGTTAGAAAGCTACAGTTCCTCTAGCCCTAACTGAGACTCAAAGCAGGTAGCATAGTCAGTTTAAAATACTACAGAATACAGACAGCACATGCTGTACAATCTCTGCAGCTTTGGATGCTGCCTTTCTCCCAGTTTAGCTAAGAAAAAAATAATGAATTCTATTAACGTCTTGGGATATTTTAGTTTTGGCAAATAGTTAAATGTATTTAGTGCTACACTTTTCTCAGCAATACTATTCTTTACTATATGGTCTATTAGCATTGTCTGATTTTATTTAATGGCAGATAGTTATATCTTTGTAGATTTCCTTAATTTTTTTTTTTTAGTGAGACACTTGATCATCTTTCTCCTACTAACAGTGGGTAATACAGTCAAAAGCTTCTTTGATGTCTCTTCTCCGTTTGCACAGGCTGTGCTGCAAGGCTCGGTCGTGTTTTTAAAATGTAAACCCTCTTACTCTCAGTTGCTGGCCGCTGGTTTTGCACCTGGTACGGGTGTGGAACACTGGGAACATCCTGGCAGCCCCTCACACCGCGGGGATGAGCCAGGGCTGTGCCTGGGGAACGGCGAGGGGCGAAGAAGGCGGTACAGCCAGTGGAAGGACACGTGGCTGGAGGTGAGAACACGGAATCATAGAATCCTCAGGGTTGGGAGGGACCCCTGGAGATCATCCCGGCCACCCCGCCAAGGCAAGGTCACCCGGAGCAGCTGACACAGGAACGCATCCAGGCGGGTTTGGAACCTCTCCAGAGACAGAGACTCCGCGACCACCCTGGGCAGCTGTTCCAGTGCTCTGCCACCCTCAACGTAAAGAAGTTCTTCCTCATGTTGAGATGGAACTTCTTGTGTTTGTTTGGTTTTATGGTCATTGCTAGCAGATCTGTCGCTGTCATCAGTGAAAAGTCTGGCACATCCTCTTGGCACCGGCCTTTGAGATATTTCCATGCATTGAGCGGGGATATCATTAGTCTTCTCCAGGCAAGCAGGCCTTCAACACCTACATACGTGTTAAAAACTGCCGCGTGTAATTTGCTTTCCCCACGAACCCACGCCACGCCGGGCCCGGCCGGGAGCGAGGCGCGTCTGTTCCGGTGCTCCCGTGACGACTTCCAGGAAAGTCAGTTTTTCCTTCCCCCTTCCCGCCCGCCTCAGCGGAGCGTCCCGCGGCCGGAGCCGCTCGAGGGAGCGCCGGCCTCCCGCGTCCCGGTTCTCGGCGGCTCCGCTGCTCGTGCTCCTCCCGCCCCGTGCCCGCACAGCTCCCGCTGCCCCCGCGGGTCCCGGTGCCGCCTCACGCCCCGGCACCGCGGGATGGCGGCGGGCGAGGAGCAGAGCCTCGAGTACCTGCGGCGGCACCGGCTGCCCGAGCTGCTGCACCGCCTCGGAGCGCTGGTGCTGTTCCANCCGCCGACAGCGGGCCCGGAGCGGGGGCAGCGGGGCTGCGGGGGCAGCGGGGCTGCGCGGCCCCCGCTCCGCGGCTGAGGGCCCGGTGCCCGCGGGCTATCTGACCTCGTTGCAGAAAGGCCGCGCGAGTTCCTGATCCAGGTGCTGGAGCGGGTGAAGGCTGGGAGGCGAGCCGAGGGCGCGTACCCGTTCCTCATGGACGAGGACAACGTGGACGCCATGTTCAGCCTGCTGGATGTGCTGGGCCAGGGCCACATCAGGCCGGCGCAGTACAGGGAAGGTGCGTTCACCCGCACCCCGGCTCACTCCAAACCGTGTGCTCGCACAGAATTGTGAAAATAGTTTCAAAATTACCCATCTGTATACTTCAGAATTATTCACACACCTGCCCACACAACCTGGAACTTGGAAAGTTGAAAAAGTTACACGTGGTTAAGTTTCCTACGTGTAAATTACATGTTGTTAAGCTACACGTTTACCTTTTGTTAGATCTAGGCCCCTTTACATTTATATTTGTCTTTCCAAAGACTCGCCTAAGAAATTCTCTTTTGTTAACGTTAGCTCTTAAAACTTTGGGACTGAGCACTGAGGATTTGGAGCTAGAAGATGATGTGGGTATCACTCTGGATGTATTCAAGGAAGGAATGTAAGTTTAGTTGAAATTGTGGTGTTTTGCTGTTTGGGTTTTGTTGTTTTTTTTTTGTGGGGTGGATATGCATAGGAGATATTTTACTGATATTTATTTTTTATTTACAAAGCTACATAAGTAAAGGACTTGCTAGTTTAAGCTTGACTGTGTCACTTTGGATTGCAAGATTTAAAAAAAGTCATTACTGCCTGACCTTCTTGCCTTGCTGTAAGGTGAACCAAACTCCATTCCCTCCACCACCTCAGTTTCAGGATCCTCTCGCAGGAGACCACTCAGGTATCTGCCCCTCAGGTCAGAGCGAAGGTCATCAGGCAGCCCAGGGGTTAAAATACTGATCTAGAAATGTGGAACAGTGAGGCCCTGCTGTCTTCTTTGTCAGGGGTAGCACCAACAGCTGGAGATGAAATAGGTTCAGAGTTCTAATCATTTCTCATAGTCAAGGAATGGTTCTAGGAGCAATTTTTTAGTAACTGTTGTAATTGCTAAAAGGTAATGAACTAATTATCCTCATTATCTAACTAGAGATTTTCTTTTTCTGTCTTAGGAAGAAGAAGATGCTGGAGAGCTGGTCTGTGTATTAGTCTGAGCAGTGGTCTGCTAGATATATTAAAAACAGGCATCTTCCCCACTTTTTCTTCTGGTTTGTCAGCTGTGAATAGTCAATTTTAAACAGTACTCTCTTTTTCTCATCTTCCCTGCCCTTCAGAGGAGCAATCAACTGAAAAGGACAAACGACAAGAACTTGTTCATGTCTAGCAGGCACTGGAGGGAGTATCATTAAGAATTACTGTTCTTAATATAACTAGATGGTTAAAAAGAAAATAGCAATCTCTTACACAACTGAAATAGTATTTTGGAGTTTCCTCCTTCAGGTTATAGTTTACAGTAAAGGATTGTTACCTGTTGGCTCATTACCGCTGACAAAATGCAGCACAAGCCCAACAATTGGTTGTTGGGCTTATGCTGTGGTTTGGTTTTCAGTTTTTTTTTAAGGAAAAACAACTTCAACAAGTTATGACAAATGTCCACAGGTAAAGGTAGGTAGCACTTCCAAGTGGTATTTTCAAACTTAGCACACACTATACAATTTATAAGGAGAAACTTCTAAAAAACTTAGGAGATAGTCTCATACAGAAAAAAAAAATCTTAATTTGTATGAAAAAAGTGACATATTCCTTCCTTCTGCATTGATCATATACATTTTAATACAGAACATCCATTACCTGGAATTTGGAGATGCAAAACATCTGTGTTTAACTGAAGGCTGACCAGTTCATAGGGAACAGTAGCCCATGTTGTACAAAAATGCATTTACACTGTAAATACTGTGTGTTCCTTAGAATGATAGAGCAAACACTGACAAGGCAGCCTATTCATTAGAGATGAACGCAGTTTTAGCTTCCAAATGCAATGGCAAGGTGGCCATGGAAAATAAGATCTGCACAGTTCAGCACCAAGGCAGTAGAGTGTTGAATTTTTTTTTTAGCTGTACAGAATAAGGCATAAGATTAGATCAAAACAATCTCTCAGCATACAGAAATGAAAGAAGTAAGTATATTACAAGATATTTGCTTTTCTTTTGGTTGGAATAAGTAATCAAGACCAAGTTATTAACCATTTCTGAAGAAGTCTTTATTTTCCTGTATTTGGCCAACTAGCTCTCAAATTGAGAAGAATCTCAACATCCCTTTGAGCCAGTTTATAAACTCCAAGTTCATTTAGTGCTGCTGTTGCAGATGGCTGGCTTGGCTTTAAGGGTTCATTTTCTGAAGCTGACTGTAGGACATCCTTCAGAAGCAAGGCAGAGCCAATATTCAGGTTCAAGATAATGCAGGCTTCTTTTATGCTAGAGGAAAAGTTACACAGATTAATGTAAGCAGCACAAATTTAAGTGTAATGAAAAAACCTTCCATACTTCATGTTGGTTTAAAAATATTCAGATTTCAGCCCCAATTAGCCGAGGATCTTGATGCTGGACTCTTTAGGAGGCTGTGGGCTAGTGAAAAAGACTAACCACAAAGAAAGTAGCAGCTTCTCATCCACGGTAGCAACTAGACGGCTAAAAAAGGCAATCCTGAGGAGGAACATAGTATAAAGTATTCGTTTGCCTACCAATAAAGTTTGTTGTGTTGTAACTGTATCTTTGACTAGTTTCTTTGGCCCCAGTTTCAGAGGTTTGTGCTACTTAATATTCCTTCCATAAGTCTAGACATCCTAACTGCACAAAATACTCCAAGACAAATGCCAGAGTCTGTTGCTGTCTGAGTGAATGCTGCAGAATCAACTTCAACATCAGAAGCATGAATGATCCACACATTTAAAGTGTGCACCAAAACTTAACTGTGAAAAAATCTTGGTCTTAAGTAAAACATTTGTATTTCTCTGGACACTCACTTTTGAAATAGATCAGAAGTTTGCCTACTTACTGCTTGAAGTAGTTTTCTGGCCTCTTGCAGTAGTGTGAAAATAAGGGGAATAAATTCCGACTCATGTCAAAGTGGAGTTGTGCTGCTCCTCCTTCATTGAAATGATTTGCCATAATGATCTACAAACACAAAGAGGTGCATCTGCTGTTTACGCCAGTCACTGACGCCTACCTGGCACTGCACAGCTCACACTGATACCCACTTCCTGATAGATGTACAGATCCACTTTCTCTGCAAGCATTTGCCAGAAAATCTTGAACAGCGAGTGGCAGAGCTGCTGCTCCAGCTGTAGCAAACGGTCTCGCAGTGTCTGCAACATCGGGCACGCTGTGCTCGACAGAGACATCACTGCTTGCTCTGCTTGAGAGGGTAAAGACAACCACCTGGAAGAAACCAGTGCACTGAAGTAATTAGAATGAAATTATTCATATCACAACACCTGAAGTTATAATTATCCTTTAAAAAAAATCCTAGCCATTTACAATGCTTCAGAGACAGTTCTTTCCCATTTCTAATCTAAACGTTATCAGTCTAATGCTATGTTTGAATTTCATTTAATATTAAACTCATACTTTAGTTATAAATCTCTGAACATGTCACTTTAGGAAACCCCATCTAATCTGGAAATCATTGAGTTCTATTGCTTTCATGAAGTACTTCAGAAATTCTACTCAGGAGAAAATGTTCAAGAAGCCCTAGAAGTGTGTGAAGACAGAACTGTCATGACAAGCCATTTTGCATAAAATTCTTAATAATACTATGAAGAAAATAATTCCTATTCAAAATAGACAACTTGAATGATCCAGAATTTTTCCTAGGGTTTTTAAGTAATGCATCCACTAATTGTGGAACTACTTTCGAAAACATAGCATAACAATAGTCCTAAGGTAAGAACTGAGAGAATTTTCCAGACCTTACTACCTTGCAGCATTCTTACTCAGGTAAAAATATTGCCTATTATCTATTCTTGCCTTTACTTACCTCAGTATTTGTAACAGGAAATAAGGCTGTAATATGGGAAGAGCTTAAACAAACAGAATCACCTCTCTTTCTTGTACAGCTTCGCAGCATCTTTGACCTCTCTGAAGACGTGATCCACCTGCCGTGTCAGCATGTCGTGCTTCAGGCGCTCCAGGAGCTGGATCATATCATCAAACACGGAGCTCTCCATGGACGCCAGCTGCCCCAGCTGCAGCTGGCTCACGGCGTCGCTTTCCGCGCGAACCTCCAGCTCGGCCTGCTGCAGCTGCAAGAAGAACTAGGCAAACAAAACCAGAGAGGAACACCACAAAAATTATTTTACCCCTTGAACGTTTCATTGGTACTTCATTAGGCACAGTTCTAGAAAACATTCTCCTCTGGCACACTTATAAAAGTGAAAACTTAAGGTTTTAAAAACACTTTCTTATCTTCCCTGATTTAGTGAAAAACAAAACATGGTGGTTTAATTCTAGTGATGGAACTGATTCAGGTTTCAGATACAACAGCAGATAGGTGAAGGGAACAGATCTAAAGAAATACTGAAAAAATATTTTAAGACTGACATCAGCATGCTTTTAAAAAACCCTACCTTGACTTCTTTAAGATTTGCAAAAGTAAACTTTAATTGTAATTTTTCAACAATGATTATTCACTGAATCATAAATTTACCGTGCTGATAACAGCAAGAAATTCAATTGAGTTTATCAAGTTTAACGTGACATTCTGGTAACAGCTTGTTGGTTTTGCTTCTAAGCAGATCAAGACACTGTAGTAGATGCAGTTATACAACATGAAGGCTGCTGTCCTATCAAGTCAAGATTATCCCCTGCCAGAGCCACAGCTTCCCATGAAGACAGTAAGAATTTGGAGGCTGCCCATAGCACACACAATACCTCATTCTGCATACTCCATGTGTAACAGGTTTTTTGACCTTTAGCACCAATAGCCTTAGAAAAGCTGAAATTCTGCCCTAGGCGTGCTGTCACCAGGCTGTTGTACACCAGTCACTGACTCCCAGCTATCAGTGAGTGGCCTCTGGGCCACACCTGAGCCGTGCTGCAACAGAGACCCACACTGCATCTGTCTAAGCTCTCCTGCCATGGGAGCAGTTCAAGCACAGGGCAAAGCCTCCTGCTTGGTTCAGAGATCTCCAAACTCAATTCACTTGTTTTTACAATAAAAAGCATGTAAAAGAGACTACTTCTTTTTTTGGTCTCTTTAGATTATTCCATTCCCCAGGCTCTCTTTGCATTTCCCTAGAAAGTTTGTAATTACCAGCTTAGACCTCAAACAATAACTTGTCCTTACTTATACATCTTTTACTAAATCTGAATTTCTATCTCATTCTACTTTTTCAGTAATTAATTCTTCTGAATACACCTGAAAAGTGCTGAAAATAAAATGTTTGTTATGAAACAAACATCCGAAGTCCATTTTAAAATCTTTTCGTTCCTAAAGAAGAATAATTACTTACTACATTGTCAGCCCAGTCTGCCAGTACTGTTGCTATATAGTTAACAGCATTAAGGATTGCACAGTATCGGAATCCTAAGGAAGCTCTTGTCTCTTCCTTCATTACTTGAGTTAATCGTATCCTGAAATCATCAACTAACTCCTTCTGCAGGCCCAGGAACTGTAGTTTTCTGGAAGCTGTTGGAAGATTCTTATACCTGTCTGGAAAGACATTAATAAAATGTTCTTACACTTTCCAACACTAAATAAAAGCTTTGCAAAAGGAAACATTACTGGCATCTTACTGTACTACCTCACACCTATGAGAACATCATATAGTATTTAAAACAGCTGATATTACAATGATTTCAGGGAAACTGCTCATGCAAAAGCTAAACGTGCAAAGAAATTACTTTCTTCCCCCTCCTGATGCCAGGGGCAGCTTGCATTCTAACACGTGAAGCAGTGTGTGGTTGTTTACACCACACCCTCCAGTGTGGCCCCTAAAGTGTCCTCGCACAGAGAAAGGCAAAGCCATTGAAGATGCTACTAAATGTCTCCTGAAAACACACTTGCTCTTATGTTCTGTTGCAAAAAGGGAGAAGTTACTTAATAGCTTCTGAACTGTCACAGATTCAAAAGGAGTATTAGGATTTATTATTGAATTGCAACAAATTATATTCTGCAAGAAATGAGAGAATATGGCAGATATGAAATGTATACTTTCATTATTATTTTGCAAACATGTCACTAGCTTAAAATTATTCATGTGTGAGTTAGTGTCCAAAACGACCAGGAAGCTTTCATTAAACTGCAAACTTCACAACTTTGCAACATTATTTGGTGTCTACTGCTGACAATGAACATTTAGTAAATAACTCTGTTAGCTGAAGGTTTTTTACTATTCATTACAAGCAAGAGCAATGCCCATAGATATAATTACCTGTTATAACTAACAAGAGAGTCATAAAAGTCTCAGCACAGTCTGGAACTTTCATTTCATCTACATCAGTGATATCTTTGTACTGTGATATCCATGCAGCCTCTGATGAAAGCATAGAGTCCATTTTCTGAAGAGCAACTGAGATGCACAAAACTTGTAAGTCAAGTTTTTAATAAAAAAATTCTAACAAAAGCCCCTCTAAATACACATAAACATAAAAGCTTTAGCTCTATTAAGCCCCTCTAAATATATATAAACATAACTCTATTAAGTTAAATTTTGCATTTTCAGGTTCTAAAAAGTACTGTCAACTCATTTCATACAAAACCAGATTCAACATACTGCATTCACAATACTCCTAACAGAGTTAAATGTCAGAAATGACGGGGGGGTTGTTTTTGTTTTTTAATAGTTGGCTTGCTCCTTTCCAATATACTTCTTTTTCACTTCTCAAAAACTAATACCTCTACCTTATTTCAATGTAAAGTCCATCTCTGTCTGCACACACATAACATCTGTCTAAAAATCAGCCTACTTGATTGCATACAACTTAGGGACAAGAGCCCTACAAACTACAGAAGCACTATTAGAGCCTAATCAATTTTTATTCAGAATAATTATAGAGTATAAAAATATGTATGGTTTTGGTAATAGCCCTGTCCAAGTCACTTATCCTATTTGAAAAGGACAGCTATGTAAGTAGACACATCCCACACTTTCTGACTGTGCAATATAAAGGCCAACAAAATCCACTGGAAGTCTTACATTTTTTTTCCACTGTTAGCCACCTTTGGAAGCAGGATTCTTCTGACAGAATATGCATACAACTGGGAAAGCTGCTGAGGTAACCATGAACGGTGTGTAACTCCCTCTCAAATAGAAGTACCTCATCCACAAGGTGACAAAAGAGTGTATCATCATACAACAGGCAGGGAATGTCAGCAGCCAACTTCTCCAAAATCAGCATTACTAGAGCACGAGAGAATTCAAACTTTGGAAAGGAAAAAAATGAATGTCAGAGACAGAAGTACTGACATGTGCAAACACGTACACAACAAACTGCTACTACACCAAGTCTTACCATGTACAGAGTTCAGTAGAAATGGGCTTACACAAATCTCTATCAGAAGCTGACTTAGATATTTATATTCACATTTATAAAACCATTTAATTGCTTACCCCAGCATTCACTGAAGATCCTGCCTTGTCCAGTATTGGCTGAATTTTGTCATCAAGGAACTTTGAATGATTTCCAATCCACATGAGTACTTGTGTTAAATACCACTCGGGCTTATTTAAAAAAGAAAATAAATTATTAACTGCATCCAAACAACATTTGTTCAAGTGCTATTAGTATTTTAGGACAAATTTCTAAAAATACAACTGTCTTTCCCTGCCTTTTCTTGACCCCAGGTCACATAAGTCTTTCACTCTGTTTTACTTAGCTCTCATTTATATAAAAACATCAGAGAAATATTTCTGGATTTTCATTGTCTTAAATGTACAAATACTGTGTTTCTCAAGCAAAAGCTCCATTTTTATTTCCCTTTTCTCTACTTCTTTCTCACTCAGGATAGCCTTGTTTCTGCTTTGTATACTTCTTTCTGTTCTCCTGTGTGGCCTTTATTTCTTGGTACAACAAAAATTATGCACTCCTGACAAAAGCTCTGCTCTTATTATTACTGCACCTAACCTCAGCCCCACCTTCCCCCTAGAAGTGGGAAATTTATCACCTCATTTCATATTTTAATGCCTTTAAGCTTTTTCAGTTTCCACACCTAAAAATATGGGCTGCAGGTTTTGATGAACACTTCTTTCAGTGTTAGAGCAACTGGAAGCAGTTCTCGTTTTCCTCACTCCCAACAACCAAAGAACCTTCTGCTGAGGTGCACTCACATTGTGTGTCCGTTTCTCACCTCTGTATTAATTTTCACTTGTCTCATTAATTTTATCATGCTTGGGTTGTTGGGTTTTTTTGACACTCCTTCCCCAACTGGTCAAGGTCATTGTGAACTCCAAGCCTGTCCTCTGAAATACTTGTAACCCTGTCCAGGTTGCTATCTTTCAAATACTTTACATTGGTATTTTCTTTATTGCATTATCCAAGTAATTATTTAAAAAAAAAAAAAACACAAACCCAACAACAACAACAAGCAAAAAAAACCCCAAAAACCCCAAAAAACAAAAAAGACCCCCAAACCAACAAAAAAAAGAAACAGCCCAACCATCCCAACCCAAATGTCAGCAAGGCCCTGTTGAAATATTTTTCTGATCTGACACTAGATTACCTGTAAACTTTTCTTAACAAGCTTTTCTTTTTAAAATACTTGTTCACCTATTGTTTGCAAATTTAATGTCTTGAACACAATTTTTCCATTGCTTTGTAAATAATTTTATTAATACCTAAAACACCTCTTTCCCACTAACATACACGACGGTATTTTAAAAAGCTCTGTAGTAGCATCTATCAAGATTGCAAATATATTTAGATTTACACAAGATGGTGATCACAAGCAGACTTGTGCAACTGGATTGTTACAAAACAGCTCTCAAACTCTGCTCCGGATGCATTACAGTGGCATTAATGCAATGAAGCCCATTCCAATGGTAATTCACAGATAAAAATTCTCAGTCTTTGATGGCAATTCACACAAAAAGTGAGTCAGTTTCCAGCTGGTAAACTCAGCATCTCTTGTTTTATGACAATTAGAAAATTCAACCCATTAAAAAAAAGAATTATTTAACAGTGCCTTTAGACTAATCACATTTTATAGCCTAACTGCAGAATCCAACATTTTCAGTTACATGAAGGTAGCAAGACACAATGCCAAAAATCAAAGTCACAGCCTTTGAGCTCAAGAAATACAGAACAGTGCAAAACCATTTGCAACAAGACAGAGGAAATTAATCAAAACTTGTGAACAGATGGGAGTCAGTCTAAGATTGTAATAATGCTTTATGAAGGATCTGGGCAAGGGAAAAAAATTGCCTCGCCCAGAGAATATGCCTGTGCCTCTGAAAGATCTCCAAGTGCCATCGTGATGTCCATTCACACTTAGGTAGGCACAGGAACTGCACAGTTTTGAAGAATCCTAATTTCAGAAAGTGTGAAAGCTATACAATTTAAACACAGCAATCTAGCTGTTGCTTGCAAAGCGATTTAGAAATGTCAAACCACTTTCTCCCATACCTTGTTTAGAACGTTGGTTTGTTTATTTCCTGTGAAATGATACTTGAATCTTTTCTGAAGAGGATTCAGCATGATCTGTATCGGAAGGACAATTGGCGGTGAAGAGGGTAAAGGGTACTTTTCCGGCAATTGTTTAGGTTTGGTTAACAGCTCATCTCTAAGTTTGACAGTCAAGGATGGACTGAAGTGGTGAATTACCTCAATATCATCATTTCATTAGAATGGTTCATAAAAATGAACCCTACTTAGTTCTACACCATTGACTGAAGGCAGTATTATGAAAACAATGCAATTTCTCAAATATAAAAGATACTCAAAATATTCCATTTTATGTAATATTTAATATAACTCATGCCTTTAGGGATTATTTATTCAATGACAATACAAGTCCCTCAAGTCAGTCTGATTTAGGAAACCACCAGAAACAAACACAGTGGCTGTCCAAGAGACATACTTATTCATATTTGTTAAGGGAGGAAAAACACTCCTGGCATTAATAAATGCAACATATGATTTCCCATTTTCATGTAACGGATTTAAGCACGCCACTCTGCCAAAATTGTTACCAACTCAGGGTTGTGTACAATGGTCTTGCATCTTTCCCCTACATGATTTAAATTAAAAAAGGGTGGCCACAGTCACACGCACACAAAAAAGGCTTAGTTGAGCTTTAATTTTAACTAATTTTTTGCGAATTATTTAATTCACAAAAATCAGGGACAGAATGAGCAGCAGTGCCTTCTGAGCAACCTCAAAGGCAGACTATAGTTGCTGCACAACAGAAATCCTCCTGCAGTCTCCCCTTTTCATAAAGTCTCCTTCCAAGAGATGCATCTTTAGTTTTCCCTCTTTTCCTTCCGGGGTGGGACATATTAAAGTGATTACAGCTGATTTCACATAAGGCTATAAAAGAAAAAGCATTAACTGTGTCTAATAAAACACACATCACCATTTTTTCATTAATATGCACCAAACAGTGTAAGGCCAGGTTGTCATGCAACCTGAACTGTCAGCTACCATGAGAGCATTGGATCTGATGACTTGGAGCTAAAATGTTGTTGCTGCCAAAAAGGACAATTTTGGAACTTCGCATTTTCTAAATGACAAAAAAAAAACCCAAACAAAAAAACCCCACAACATTCTAATGTTAATACAAACTAACATAAATTATCTTCCATCTTTAGACAGAACAAAATTTTAAATAATTCTCCTTGAGAATTATTTTTTTATTCTTGCTAAAATACACGCCAACAGTTTAAAAGGATACGAGGTTTGCAGTTTCAGAAGCTGACAGAACAGCATCTCCAAGTTGTTGTACACATCAGGAGGGTTGGCTGGCGCAGCAAGGCCAAATGCCTGGGACTGAGGTGGCCCCACGAAGGGCCAGCGGAGCTGCGCCAGCACCTCCTCAAAGTCACTGCAACACAAAACAAGCACTTGGACATGCACTTACAGTACAGAGTGAACATGAGGGAGTCACAGTATCTCGCTTACCTCGTCAATTTGTCCTTAAGGATTTTATGCCAGAATTTAACAGTGGATCTCACAAAAGCAAGAAGATGAGAACAAGATGACTCCTGAAGTTTAATATCCAGTTCTGCCATGAATGCTAGAGTACTGGCTGCCTCTGGAACATTGTTGGTCATCAGATATTGCTGAATGCTATCACTATAAAACACAAAAAAGTCAAGGCCAAATATTGATTAACGATAACAGAAAAGAATAATTTGTATTTTGAAAAGTGAAGAGAAAACTTTCTGGAACTTAAAATATTTTAGTAACTGGATAAACCAGGTTACCAGTCTCAGAACATATATACAGTACTCAGAAACTTTACCTCAGCTCTTCTATCCGAGAAATCCATTTGAGGTAGGCCAGGTGTCGCTCAATCTCTTCTACCTGACCTATCAGTACATCAAGATCCTCCATCCATGGCTCAGCTTTCAGCAAGTGGCTATTGATGGACTCAGACAGAACAGTTTCTTCCTCTAGAAGCTGACTCAGAGACTTTTTGGAATCTTCTGCATTCTTTAAGGCATTCTGAATTCTTTTAGGGACTTCTGATGAAACTGTAAGTACCTGCATTAACACAGAAGTATTAAGGCAGACATAAAAACACTGCACTGTGTAGAGCAGTACCATTTGAGATACTGATACATTTGTTTCATACTCTTAATCAATCACACAGCATGTTCAGAAGAAGAAAAAGACTAAAAAAGAAAGATGCTTACCTGTTCTTCTAACTGCTTTTTGTTTTCAGATAACTTTTCAATCAGGCTGTCTAGCTTCCCCAGGGAATCATAGTCATTTCCAACTTCTCTCTCCACAAATTCAGAAACATAGTATGGAATATCACAGTGATCTAGATCTCTAGTGGCTTCTTTCTTTCTAACAGCAATGCTTGCCATGTTTTCTTCCTCTGCGATACTCAGTATACAATTTCTAATAAGCTGTCACTAAGAGAACACAAACAAATTTTATCTATTGAGGAACAAAACTCCATGAAAAGCTGGGCAGTTCAATTTGAACTGAGACTTAAATACCACATTCAGGAATCATACTGCTTTAAGTGAGACAATTTGCTGGCTTATGTCTTACCTGAGATCTGATAAAATCTTGCTTACCTATCCAACTGGTGATTTATTATATATTAACTACTAAAGAGAAATACATCTGTTAATTTCTTCCTTCCCCAAAAGTGTGAATTTTAGTGAAAATAGTTCAATACCGATGTAGTTCCTACATATATAATACAGAAAACTTAAAGAAAATAACCCCAAAAAATTTTGTAAAATACAAAGGAAGATAATGTTCCACTATACCTTTTCACAAATTTAGGATATTTCAGAGATATCAACTCATGACTGATGTGGTACTAGCAAAGTATCCATGTGGGCCTTAAAATGATTTGGAAAGTAAATGCATCACTGAAATATTTACTAAAAAAACCCACACAGTATAACATAAAAGACACTTGCTGATCCACACATTTGGCAGCATCCAAAGAAAACCTGACACTGAGAGGATGATCACAGTGAAACAGAAAAGGCACCAATGACAAGTGTTTGGCTAGTTCAATCCTCAACTTCTTAGTATCGTTTTCAACACAGTATTTTTAAAAAATAAAAACCTGTACACTTGCACTTTATCTGCTACAAGCTTTAATTAAACTAAAACCCCTATTAATATGATAAGGAGAGAGAAAGTGGTGCAGTTGATGAGCCAGAGTTGCAGAGGCAATAAAGAGCACCAGGAAGAACAAACTGGGTGACCAAGGGTCCTGCAGAGGAAGAAGCGAATAAAGAAAACGGAGTAGTAAAACTCCTGTTTGCAGCAATGTAAACATCATACGGCAGGAAAAAAACTAACCAAGCGGTGCGCTTTTCATAGTTAGAGAAAAGGATCGGGTTACAGGAGAAGGGGACAGGACTCTGGGCGCATCCCTCCCAGCAGCTGCCTGCTCAGCCCCGCGGCTCAGCACCCACCTCGGCCAGAGGGCAGGGCCCTTCCGAGGGCCGGCTGAAGGCTCTGCAGGCTCCGGGAGGCTGTGGGCGAGGCGCCGCCGACCACGGGCCGGGCCGGGCGGCCAGGCAGCCGCTCAGCCCGGCGGCGGCTCGGCGAGCCCTTCC
>VYZT01007397.1:141517-163504 GCA_013400735.1 Pomatostomus ruficeps | reverse complement strand
GTCCCGCCGGCCGGGGGCGTGTGAGGGACACGGCCCGGGGAGAGCCGCGTCCCGCCGGCCGGGGGCTGTGAGGGAGCCGGCCCGGGGAGAGCCGCGTCCCGCCGGCCGGGGGCTGTGAGGGAGCCGGCCCGGGGAAAGCCGCGTCCCGCCCGCTCGGGGGCTGTGAGGGACCCGGCCTGGGGAATCTGAGGGACAGGGCCCGGGGAGAGCCGCGTCCCGCCCGCTCGGGGGCTGTGAGGGACCCGGCCTGGGGAATCTGAGGGACAGGGCCCGGGGAGAGCCGCGTCCCGCCGGCTCGGGGGATGTCCCTGCCGTGCTCCGAGGGACACGACCTTGCCGAGGCCACTCACGGCCTCCCCGCCCCCTCCGCACGCAGCCGCTGGGGCCGGCGACATGACATTAGCAACACAGGCTGTGCATGTGGCTGAAAATGCCAGGTCTTTTTAGAACAACTCCACAGTATTTTTTTTCCCCAACCGGAAGCCAGGCTCATTCCCCGCCGGCAACGGGCAGCTGACAGGCGCAAAGGAAGCATTTACTGATACACGCTCTGAGTTTCAGCTTTATTTTTAGTACCTGTTCTTTGGTACAGGTATTTGCTGGAAAATACAAGTATTTTCTCAATGAAAAGTCGAACTGTTTAAAAGAGCTGTACAGCTTTACAGCACGCAAAAGCCTTGCTAACAGAATCCACCACCGCATCAGTGCAAATGCTACCAGCAAAACTCCTGCAATACGTATGTTCATCACTATCTTAATTTTGTTGTAATTCATCTTTCTTCGTGTAATTCACTATATTTGAAAAGACTTCAATGTGTGTGTTGTGAAAACATTCAGTGCTTGCCTAATGAAAGCAAGCTAAACATTCTTCGAGGTCTGATGCCATTATAAGGTCAATTCTAAAGATGCACCCATGTTACATACAGCTCAAGCAACTTACTCATTCAGTAAAAATCACCAGTCACTAATACCTATATTATATTACAGCCACCATCTTGCGAAGGACTACTAAAGTTAAATGCTAGCACTAAAAAAACTTAAAAAAATACAAATCTCTTACTGTGACTCTTTAAAGATTTGTACAGAACATGTAAATAAGAAAACACTATGTTGGTTAAAATTAAGTAATTTTGCAGTTCATTCAGCGCAACCAAGTGGTATTCAGTTGTGTCTGGTTTTTTATGCTTGTGTCCATTTTCAAAACTTCTCGAATTGCCATGGTAGCGTAAGTGGATGGCGGAAGGGAGAACTCCATCTTTAGTGCCCTGAATTTACCATCTATAAGAAGGTGTAAGAGACAAAAAACAAGAACAAGTGGTTAGGGGCATATATAATACTTATTCTGGATGGCATCTAAACTGGACTAATAGCTTCCACAACCAACTTCCCCAGCTCATAAAGCAAATCCCCAGCTCATAAAGCAAAACAATCACCAACATCACATTCCTGCTTATAATTCACAGTGAAAAATTTCATGAAACCGCTTTTTAACGTTTTCTCTCAGCACAAAGTGGTGGTTTGAGAGTTTTCTTCTTTTAAAAGCAAACTTCTTTCTTTCAAACTGAACTCCTAGCCTATCTTCACTTTTCTGGAAAGCAGTGTCAAAACACCTTGTGACCAAAGTATTTGAGTCATCTCCTGTGTTCAGCACCAATAATACAGAAAAGCCCAATATACAGAAAATTTGTGACTTAATTCCACTTTTGTTAGTTGCAGACATTTACTGCTAAGCATTTACTTGATTTTACAGATGCCTGTAAGAAAATGGAACAGTCAATACCGATGCTGGAGGAACAGCTCACACCCTTGAGAAATAAGGGTCCTTATTTAGATACCTGGCTTTGGAGGTTGGTGTTACCATTGCTTAACAGTCTATAGTTAAAGGAAAGCTCTTCCTTAAAAGAGCTTCCAACATGTAGCAGTTGAAAGCAACAGCCAGACCAAACTTTCATTTGGCAAACCAGCAGAAAAATCAATTTACCTGTAGGGAGAACTGGTAATGGTTTTCCTTCCAGTTTATCCAAATCCGTAGTAAATAATGGGATTTTAGGATCATCATATGCAACAATTTCCCTTTATAATATACATAAAACATATTATTATTTTTAATTATTTAGGGTAACATTATTTTATATAAATACATATTTATTATAATGTTATAATAAGTATTACAATAAATATAATAATTTATTATTATTACAATTTGGCATTCACAACTGAAATAGAATTGATTTTGTAATAAAATAATTATGTGGCATTTATGGCAAAATAACAGGTAAAGCTTTACGTAGAAGACTTGCCTTGGCTTTATGAAGATTATTAAAAAACAATTGTAAGTTAGTGAGAAGTTTCTTAACTCATAACTCATCTGTGTTCCCTCATGGGCTGTCAGAATTTCCAACTATACAAGAAGTATAGTTCATGAAATTAAGGGAAGAATGGTGTTAACTCTAAGAGTACCTAGCAGAAGTGAAGCCTTTCAACACAGCCATCTAAACTTTGAAAGAGCTTAAACACATTCTACTGTTTCTGCCATTCATTTAGCAGAAATCCTACATGTAACCATGAGGCTGAAAAACTAACGGGAAAGTAGATAAGCTTAATATTAATTAGTGCTGATGTTTCAAGTATATAAATATTTGTATTTTTGGGCTCCCTCCTAAACCCTCTCTCTTTTATTCTATGCATCAGTGATTACATCTTTCTGCACATTTGTACAGTTCCCTGTTTAAAAGCTATTTATTCAGTTGCCATGTGCAAACCAGGTTGTATCTCTAACAACAGTGATTTAGTAGGTTTAAGTGATACAAATCTTTCTGATTGACAGGTAATTGGAGACCAACTTTCTCATAGCAAGACTACAAAAAACCCCTGTTTTGAATATGATCTATCATTGTTTCAACATAAGTAATTATCCGTGAAGTGTTCAGGCAAGGCCTTGCAAGGCGTGAACAACTAGATAAATGTCTTGATACTCCACCACAGAACCAAGGAAGAAATAAGGGTATAGTTCCACTTCAACTGCAATAAAAATGAGAGAAGTGCAGAGAGATTCCTCTCTACCTATGTTTCAGCCTGTGTGCATGTCCCATGGATCAGTCTCATGTTGTTTTGTACTTAAATAAACTCTATGCTGTCAATTCAAGGGTAATTTCCTTTAGGCTCCCACTCACCAGTTGACATTCTGAGGCCGAATGATAATCTTCCTGTATGCTCCAGAAAGTGAGTAATCTCTGATTTTATGCCTCATGTTGTTGATATCAAGATTGTCAGCTACCAGCATCTCTTTGTAGGCCTCACCAACTGCAAGAGAGGAAAATATTTAACAGGAGAGTGTAGTGTGGCCAATTTAAACAGCCTGTTTTCATGGATTGTTCCCTTCCCTTACATTTAGTAGTTTTCAGCATATATGGGATAAATGCTATACAGAAGGTTAAAATTACTGCAAATCTTATTACCTGTTTATTTCTAGACCCTGATTGGTATAGGCAGGAACAAAGAAATCATCAAATCAAATTTCAGCTGAAAACAAAATTTACAAAATACCTTATTGACATTTAATTGCCATCTTATTTATGCTTTCCAATTTTCTAGACTTCACAGGACTAACCTCAAGTATATGGAAAAAAAAATTAAAAATAAAGGGCCAGACTACCCATTACTCTCTCACTGAAAAGCAGCAGAGAGAAATGCGTTGACAATCTGACAACCAAGTACAAGAGCAGTTCAAACCAATATTGAGGAAAACATGCAGGGAACTCATGACTAACCTCATGTATAAGGACACATGGAGCTGGTGAAAGCTAGGGCCAGTTACAAAGAGGGACTATACCAGCATTGTCCAGGCACACAGAGATGGTGTCAGGAAAGTCAAAGCCCAGCTACAGTTGAAAGCAGCAACAGACATCAAGACCAAAAAGAGTCAAGCTGCAACATAAGGCATGAAAGAATACAAGGAAAGCATTGGCCTGGTGCTAAACAGGGCAGCTGGTCTAGTGACAGACACAAGGCTGATGGTCTCAGTGCCTCTTTTCCCGCAGCCTTGGCCAGCAAAGTGCCCCAGGCCTCTCTTCTTAGAGGCAAGGCTCAAGAAAGAGAGGCACTACCAGTAGTGGGAGAAGATACAAGCTGAGAAAGCTGGCTCACATCATGGTGAAGTTTTTCTCTATCATCTCTGAAAGATCCTGCAGATCTAGGGATGTGCCAGATAACTGCAGAAAACCAAGTGTTGCATGCAACTTCAGAAAGAGCAGGAAAGATAATTAGGGAATTACAGACCAGTCAGGCTCACTTTGGTCCCTGGGAGAAATAATGGAGCTAACCCTCTTTGGGCACACAGTGACTGTGGTTTTAATGAGCGGGAGAAAAAGGAAGAGAAAAAGCAAAAAACCCACCAACCTTACTGTCTTCTATGATGAAATTATTACACCTGTGGATGAGGGGAAAGCAGGGACTGTCGCCTGCCTTGCATTTAGCAAGGCTGTCAACATATTCCCACAGCATCTTTGTGTCAGAGGTTAGAACATTACAGTGGGTGGACTGGTAAGTGGGTAACAGCTGTCTGGCTCATCATCTCAAAGTATAGTTGCTACTGGTTTGAGCTCCACCTACAAGCAGAGTTCCTCAAGGGACTGGGATGTCTCCTGTGAAACAGTGGAGAACAGCTGGAATTTACCCCAATCTGTGGGCTAAACCAAGCTGGGGTGGCAATCAATACACACAAGGACAGGACTGCCATTCAGAGGGACCGAGGCGCACTAGAGGAATGGGCTAAGAGGAACCTCATGAAATTCATCAAGGACAAAATCCTGTACCTGATTAACTCCTTGCTGTGGTACAGGCTAGTGAGAAACTTTGCTCTGCTGACAGTCATCTGGGATTCCCAGTAGGAAGGAGACTGAACAGAGCACTCTGGCAGCAACAAAAGGCTGACATTAATGTATCAGAGATCTGAAGTAATGTATTGCTTTAAAAGTCACCAAGGTTGAGTAGATCAAATCTTCCTTTTAAGAATAATCTTAAAGCACGCTTACATTTTCAGAGTAAATATGTCAGTTAACAATCAGACTTACTTTTATGCTTCGGATAAATAACATCAAATCCAGGCAATGGCATCACTACATCATGGATAGTGTAGTTATCAACATCTCCTTCTTCAATGTGAACAGCTGTGGCTACAGTCAGGACAGAAAAATGAAGTTACCAGTATGGATGCTTGTGACAGTTAACTTTAGCTAAATTTAAAACAGAGCCTTCGATTGAAATAAGCTTACTCTGAGAGGGATAATGACCATGTTTTATCTTCACTTAACAGACAACATTTCCAAGAAAAGAAGTAACAGCCTCCAAGGCTGTCACAGTTATTGCCAGAATCACAACCTGGCTTCCAGTGACTTAAAGCTACATGAAGTAAGGACTGCTAGAGGAATAGTCCCCTTACATGCATCAGGCATACATAAAGGAGAAATACTGTAGGAAATGCCAGAGCAAATCCAAGTGAAGAAAGTTTTAACTGAGTGAAGCTTCTGCTTTACAAGATACTAATGCAATCAAAAACTTCTAAGGTTAAAACTTCTTAACATCCTTCCACAGTTCTTCATAGCTCAACTAGGTTTGAGGTCATTCTTGAGAATAATCAGTCCTCCAGTCTCTCTTCCCTACCCAGTTGTTTGAAAAGACAGGCAAACAAACAGCTCGTGAAAGTGTAATACATAACTTCCAATTCCTTGCACAATTTGTCTGAAACAAGTCAATGGATTCAGATATCACTGGACCAAAATGGGTGAGAGAAAAGAAACTAGGTAAGCAGTATCAGACAAATAGCTATGTGCCTTGTTTTTCTAGGAATCTGAACTACACAGCATCACTGGCTTTGTCTGATTTTACCTCCTTTAAGTATGAGATCTCCTGGTACAGCTCTAAGTCCGTATTCTTCTATTCTCTTGCTCACCATATTATTCCATACATAACTCTGGTAGCTATGAATATACATTAAACGATTATTTCTTGGTATCTAGAGGTAAAGGAAAAAAAATTAAACACTAGAAAGATATATTTTTTTCTCACAATCATAACCAAAAAGGTGTATATTTGAAATGTTACGTTATGCGGCAACAAGACTTACTCAATTTCCTGGTATACAGATTTGATTTTTGTTCATTGTTTGGGAAAAGGATATGTGAAGAAATAATGCTTTTATACATTTGAAATCTGCACAAAAAAAACCTGTGCTTAAATTTACAAAAAACCCCCCACATTTTTTTAATTCTACAGCTCAAACATATGGGTCTATTATAAAACACTGAATTAATACTCAACCTCCTGAAATCTTAAGTAAACTTTGCAGCTGTGAAAGCACAGTGTTATTCTAATTATTGTCTTCATAAACAAGAAATTATCCCCAGCTCCTACAATGGGCCCAGTAGTTTGCTGGTGATGAGGTATTTTCTCCAAAGACTTGATCTTGATTACAGCACTTGAAAATGACAAGTGAATCCATCACCTCTATACCAGGCTGATTCATTAGCCCAGCATCAGTTTGATTTATTGCTTTTAAAGCAACAGGAAAACACTGAAACTGAACATTTGCACAATTCTCAGATCCATATTATACATGGTTACTAAGTATAATTGTATTGCTTCCCACATACCAGGAAGATTTTTGTATAAACTGGAAAGCTCATTATGCATACATTAACTAGACATGTCATCAGTTACTATGCACCAGTACTTCCAGCAAAAAGGCAAGATAAATGTGAAGATTATTAAACTTAACCTTCCACTCATCAAGCATCTATGAGTCTATTTTAAATTCATCCTGATACCATCAAAAGAACATTTAGCCAAGTAAATACCACCCAGCGCTTTTACACTCACTATGCCAAATGCAGAGATTATGTTCTTCATTCCATATTTTAAGAGTCCACGTAGAAGTTGTCCTTCCACGCACCTTTTTACAGGTAGCTTCTTGAGGGCTGCTGCTGGATCTTTAGTCTTTGCCCATTCTTCTCTGCATTTGACTAAGTATCCCTTTTCAGCTAGAACAAGGATGTAAAATAAAAATATATTAGCTACACACCAAAAAAAGCATCCATCTCACCTTGTGTTAAAACTGTTGAAAAATTAAAGTTTCAGTCGTGGTAATTAGAGATGAACAGAATTACAGAACACTTGAGGCTGGAGGGCTTCACATGGAGTATGAGCAGATTCTGTAAATATTCAGGTCCCTTTTCAGCCCCACTGCAGGAAACTCCACAGCAAGGAAAGTGAGGCAAAAAGGGAGAGCCTGAAGATTGCTTCTCCATTGCTAAACTGGCTCAAGTTTTTCCTAAACGTACACTTCTTGGAGGAGAAGAGGGAGAAACACGTGATGTATCATTTTTCTGTTCTCACCTCCTGGTCGTGGTTTTAATATCAAATCCATTACTTCATTCCAGTTGTTCTGTAGAATAGCTCTAGGATTCAAACAGGAAAGTGTATTAAGAACTTACTTAAATATATTTTAAAGGGATTTCGCCAACTTATCAAAAAAATAAGTATTAGTATTTAGACTTATGCAATATAAAAAGTAGTGCTATTACGCAAGATAACTGCTGAAGCAAGTTCAGAAACAAGATCTTTCTTGAATCTAAAATTAAAACTGGTACATGCAATATGCTAGAAAAATGTTCCCAAAAATACATTAAGTTACATGGTGATAAGAATAATTTTTAAAAAAAAAAACGGGGGAAGGGAGGATGAAAGCAACACATACCTGCCAATTTGATAAGTAGGAACAGCTGTGGTTCCAAATCTTTGCATTCCATAGTAATTAATGAATCCAATTTCCCTGAGTGAATGCATTGCTTGCTCTATCTGGTCATCAGTTCCTGTTATATTTCTAGCATTAAAAAAAGTTACAGACAGGTTAAGTGTTTATGCTGTTTTGTGATGCCCATAATATTAAAGCTCAACATCAATATTACATAGCATGCATCAAATTCAACAGTCTCCTACCAACAGGACTTCTTTTTTGTAACACAAGTTGCACTGATATCACTTATCTATTTAAAGAAAAAAAAATTCTAACAGAACCATCTGAATACATACTAACATACTACCTGAGAACAACAGTGAAATGGTTCCCTTGCAGTTCTCCCAATTTCAATGGATGGTTCTTGTAACTGAAATTTCCTAATTTGAAGTTCATCAAACATTTATTCAAATGAGCAAGTCTTTGTGCAGTGATTCTAAAAAGAAACAGACAACAGTGAGCAACCTTTGCTTAGAAAGTGGATGAATATAGAGATGCTGGCATTACAAAACAAAAAACAGTGAGTCCAGTTTCAATTTTCTACTGTTGCCTTTTCAAAGTATTTTAATTAAACAGCTAAAAGAAAATAACACATAATTCTTAAGGGTACTCATACAAAAGAAAATGTATACTGTGACAGACTGTTAGCACTGTCTTTTCACATCTATGTTAAAACATGCACTCCAAAAAAAGTATGTTGCAATATTCATGTATGCTGTACCCCACAAGCCGAACTCTTGTGTTATTTGAGTAACTACTTCATGAATACACCCCAGTTAGCACAGTCATAAACACAGAGTTAAGTAAAATTAGCTACTGTGTAAGCTTAGTGCCGATGAAGGAACATGGAATCCAATCTGTCACTGATACCTGCCATTTTTGTTGCTAGTATTTTTGGAAGCATACCCTATTCTTTGCATCACTAAGCTGCTCTTGGACACTTCTGCTAAGATTTTACCAGGATAGTGAAGTTTATGGACCAGCATGGCCAGCATACTCAGCTCAGAGCAGGCTGGCAGCCAGCAATGTCCCCTCTCCTGTGCCAGAGAGTCAGGTGCTGTGGCACCACTGAGCAGACACCACATAATCAACACTCAGAGCACTCTGGAACTCTTGGACACAACATTGAATGTGATGATGTTAAAAAGTAAATGGAACAGCACTGAGATGGCTACACCACACATTTGGTTAATTGTCACCACTTTGCAAAGCTGCCTTGCAGCAACAAGAATCTGGGGCTTCTCACCGTTCACAAATCAGTATCTCCTTTTATATGTGCTAACGCAGGCACATACAGAACATTGGCAGGAAATATATGAACAATTCAGTAGTGGATGCCCTCCTTTTAACAAGGATTTGATCAAATTTCTGGCTTTCAAATCGTGAATTCCTCACTCAAGGAGTGTGGTTTTCAAAGAGTTGTAAAAAGTAGTGCAGACAGGATATTCCAGCTGGCTAAAATTATATTGTAATACATGACTGGGAGACATCTGTCATTTTCAGTTATGGATCTAACACTAATTTAAAGTGTCCAGAAACCACATAATTACCTTAGAATATGACAAAGTAAATTTTATTTTCTCATAGAAGGTGACTTAGGGGTGTAGGTTAAGGCAGGAAAAATTCTTCATCCTTTTTTTACCCCTTCTGGCTACTCACAGATGAGCAAGTGTTAGCCTTCTCTGGCATGTTCAGAGAGTTCAGTGAGAAAGAAAATACGATTCTAGCTGTAGAAAGGGGGAAACAAAAGCCAGGAAGGAAGTGGGACATAATTTTCACCATGCCATTCTGTTCTTCTGCTGTTGCATGAGATCCAAGCAGCCTAAGAGCACGTGGGCAATCTGTCCCACTGCCTCAGCCAAGTACACGTAACCAGCCTGTGACTCAGAGCACCACTGACTGAAAATATCAGCAATCACCACAGAATATAAAAGGATTGTGGCATCTTCATTAACACCTGTGCTTTACAAGGCCAGGACCTGAATCTGCTATTTGTGTCACTGAGCCTTTTAGGTATTTAGTGAGATATCCAAGCTGCCACGGCAGAAGTGCAAATACTCCAGACTGTACTTTTACTCACCTGAGAACAGCGATCTCTTGGACTGTTATAGCCCTTTTATCTTTAGTTCCCATGTAGGAAAATATGTTTGGCTTCACTCTTAAAAGCAACAGTAACAGATATTATGTATATTACAATAGCAACAGATCAAACATAATTTTCAGCATAATTGCCTAGAATTATTAATGTTATAAATTAAAAATAGAAAAATATACCTCCATTCCTCAGAACTGGGTTACAATTTGACATGTGTGTGACATTTTCTAATCTCATCCATGGGTATATAAAAGACAAGGAAACTTCTCTGTTTTAATTATATGTGGACAAATCACTTTTAACACAACAGTGCTTTCTGAGCTTTGAAGTACTTCTTTATATACATTCACTCAATGCATAAATGCACAGCCACCACCAACTCCACTAAAAAAAATTCATGTCCACTTCTTCCTTAAGCTTCAAACATGTCTGTTTGAATAGCATGCCTGCACATTATGTGAGAGTATGAGAAGTTAATTTAAAATTTCATCCACTCCTTTCTTTGAGAGGAAAATTTCCTTTCCTTGCCACTTTGTACTTTACAGGAGGGAGTATGTCCAGTTATCCCTGTTAAGGGCTCCAGGGGGTAGCAGGATTGCCATTACACATGGTTTTCCACCTAACTACGCTCTTTCCATTCTGTTCTCAAATACCAATACTACGTAATTCACTGGTTACAGTCTAGATTAAAAAAATTTTTTTTTTGGACAAGAAGGGCAAAGGGAAAAAGGAGGGGAGAAGTGGGGAAGTTTCCCTATGAGTAGATCACTGAACTGACCCAATTTTAAAACTGCTCTTCCTCAGCAATTCACTGTGTTCATGTCACGCCTTGGCAAATCTTTTTGTTTCCGCACTTGATGGGGTGAAAGGAACTAAGCCTGTGTTGCCATGGAGAAATTAATACATGGAACAACAGTTTATCAACTGTAACTGCTTAGGAACTGATCAGCATATTATCACAACAATATCTGACAGGTTCATAACATACTTGCATATATTCACACACTGGGGAAAAAATGGCTTTTAATTCAGGTTACGCACATTGAGGCTTTGAGCTGCCAAGCCTTTCTCAGATCAGCCAATGTCAATTGTGGGCTTTTTCCATTGAAGCAGTAGAGTAGTCTTCTAAATTTCTTAGGCTCATTTTGTTCCATTCTTATCTCCTCACAAAACTTCTAAGTTTTAAATTTGATGTTCTAAAGTAACTTTTCATCTTAAACTGTCTACAAATTAGAGAACAACAATCACTTGTGTTGCTTTTACATAATTCTGAAGCATAACATTTACAGCAACAAGAAACATGGAGGGGGAGGGCTGCACGCCAGCCAGGATGGCAGAAACAACAGCCTTACCTTAAAAATTTGGATAGGACATTAATGGCATCCATAGTGTCCTTGTTCTCCTTGTACAGTACAAAATGGCAGTAGCTTCCCCTAGATTTTGGCCAAGAGTGTTTTCTTGGATCTTTAAAAGCAAAAAGGTTAAAGTGTCACTTTTTAAAAAATTTAATATATTTGCCATTGCAGCCACATTTATTTTAAATATGCAAGATTCAATTTCTACTAATTTCCATCTGCTTTAAAAAAATGAGAAGGAAAGAATTAATTATTGACAGCAAAGGTTGTAAAGCACATTGAAAAAGATCTTCCCTTCCACTGGACTGTAAACTTCTTTTTAATCAGTTCTGTCACCTAGAAAATCCTGAATGAAATAGTGACAGTTCCTTTGTCATGAAATTATCTGAAAATATACCCTAGTCATTTAATTGCTGTATCACCTGATTCAATTTCTCAAAAACATTATCATTACACTGACTTTCAGCAATAGAAGCTACACCACATTTCTTCTAGCTCCTTCTATAATTAATAGTTGAAGACCACTGGAGGCCTGTTTGTGGGAAGTCTACCATTATTAGTTATAGTACAGATATATTCTTTATTTCTGTAGGATTTTTTTCTGTGTGTCATGCAGAAGAATTAAACGTATCACTACAAAGCCCTAAAAAAAATCATACTCCAAAAAATTGCTTTAAGATGATTCTTTTTTTAAATTCAATGGGAGTAGGAAATCTGGTGCAAGAGAGACATTAACATACAATCCATGGCAGGTATTGTGCCATGCTTAGAGAAGGCCAGAGGTTGAAATAACTTCAGATCCCACAGACTAACAACTGATTTACAATTCTGTGCTACTATTTGACATTTTCTGGAGAAGGAAGGAAACTGTCAATGATTTGTTAAGCTTTTTTTTTTTTTTGCAAGTAAAAACCCCCAAAGATAAACCTTTCCTTTTCCAATAATCCACTGTCAAGGGCATTATTGCGAAAGGGGACTGATTCTACACAGGTTTAGCAAACGATTGTGAGGTTCCTTCAATTCTGAGGTTTATCGACTCCTTGCTTTTTAAGAACAAAACTAAGAATTTGTTTTGATTTAAATAAGAAGTCCCTTATCTCTTGCTAGCCACTAAGCAGACATTCCTGGTCTTGTAAAAAAAGGGCATAAGCATCTTTCATAACAGGAAAAGCTAACTGAAAAAGCCAGCCTTATTTCGATATACAAACACCAATGCAGGAAGGAAGTTCTTGCGAAATACTGCTCCTTTTTTCACATTAGTTTTCTAAAGTCCAGATATCCCACACAGACAGTAAGTATGTTTCATTCTTGCTCGCTTTTGAGAAGCTGCCATGCATGCACACACTTCTGCAAAGATAATTTTGGATGCTACAGTATGAAACACTATATACAGAGGTTTTAGTCACTTAGAATTATTGCACCACTTGCCTGGCACCACCAGTTTCTAAGCTCCCCTCCCACAGAGTTTCATAGGACCTGAACTGGAGACCTCATGCTCCTGCTGGTCTCCCCTTCTGAGCTACCACTGCTCTTAAACTCAGTCAGTGAAACACTGCACTCAGCTGGAAGAGCAGAGTCCTCCACGAAGATCTTGGTAATTAGAAGGGAAGAGAGTAAGACAGAGCTCAATTCACAAGGAGAACCTTCTCCAGCTGAAACCATTCTTTGTATTCAACTAATACATCTTGCACATGGTCATTTCAACACACTTGAAGAAGTGAGTCCTAATGTGACCTACACTAAAAGGATTCTGTAGGTACTATGCAGACCTATGGGCTCCTCATGCTTTGGGCACCACAACCATGAGCCTATCCAACAGAGGCTGCAGCCACAGTCCTGATACTCAGCTATTCCTCACCCAATACTTCAAAGCATCCAACTGGGTGGATGGACCAGTGGGACAATTTGCAGTCCTTATTGCTGTGTTTCAGTCATGTTACATGTTTTACAATAAAATTGTATTTCCAAGCCCTTTTTCCAAATCTTTTGCTGAGACTCGAGGGGTGGAAGCTCGTTTTCAACAGCAGGATCTGTGACATACGCTTTTAAAGTTGTATAAAGACAGATAGTAGTGTCTGAAATATAGGCTGAAGGGTAAACACTTGGCTAACTGAAATCCATGGAAAATTTACCATAGTTGTCAACAGATACTGTCAAAACCGGTAATTCACATCACTTATTACTAGCAGACTTTCTCTGCACCAAATGAATGCTGCTTATACTGCACTATGAAAAAGAGGTAGAACAAGCCTAATTCTTGGCTGTTTCAGGGCATTTTAAGCAATACTTATGTGTAGGGATTTTTAAGAAATTGTTATTGGTTTGGCCAGTCCTGTTGCTATTTAGGAGGTCATAATGGTTGGCATTTCATTTTTGTTAGTATGAAATGTCAACATCTCTTACCTGTTGCAGTTCTGACCTCTGTCCCAATGCAGAGCATAAAGAGTACAAAAGAGTAGCATTTAATTTTTTAGACTGTTGAAGGGTTTGTAGAGGTGAACATGCAGGTTTATGGTTATGGGATTGTTTATGCTTCAGGGAGCATCCAACAGCTAGGTGGTGGATGACAGCAATTTAGACAGGTATGGAATGGAATCGTGCAGAGGCAAACAGTGAACATATGGAAAGCTTCAACTAGAGATGCAACAAAGTTAATTTGTGGACAACGATCAAACAACAGCTTACTGACAATTTAGTAAGACAATATTTTAAGTATTTGGGGGGTACACTGACTATAGACACAGAGCAGCTTCTGATTTTAGATTTTAAAAAGTATGTTTGGTAACTTTTTATGTCATCAACAAAAGTAATCTGGTATCTCAGTTAATAATCCAATATTCTACACTTGTGAAATGTTTCTTGACTGGGGAGCCCATTCAGGACTAGGACATGTTTGTGGCTATCTAAACAAGAAAGATAAATATAATCCTGACTAAAAAGAACTTCAATCTTATGTCCATAAGCATTTGCACACACTCACAGAAACTGACACATCTCCACCAACATGCACAGGTGCCTGCAGCATCATAGCTGGGGAATCCAAGTTTAAATAGATGATGCTTCTCTGCATCACAAGATGGTGCTCCACATAATGTTTTAATCCTAGAGACACACCACTAAATTCTTTTCAGCATATTTCAAATACTTAAATTCTTTTATATAGTCTCTCTTAAATCAGCTTAACAACATCCACTTGACTGTAACAATGGTTAAAGAATAGAAGCAGCAGAAGGAAAAGGTGGAGGAAAAACCATTACAAACCAACAGAGAACAAAACTGGCTGAGGAGAATTTTGTACTGGTAAGTATACATACTCCATGCATAAAGCATGCAAACATACACATTTTCTAAACACGATTAAGTAAGACATAAACACATTATAATTGGACCAATAAAAATTAAACATTCCCATATTTGCTTATTGCAAGCCTTAAACAACTAAATTAAAGGGGAAGCTATTTTATTTCCCATTTTAAATTCCTCTATCTCCTTATCCTTCCTCCATCTCCATCTTTAAAATTAAAGGGTTATGTTTACATACCATGATTCGTAGTAGGTTGAAATGACAGAGGAATGCAACCAATTTAAACCAAACCTTAGTATCTTTTGTTTAATGTGCACCATTCTGCATGTAGATAATCCTCTAAACTTACAGTAGCAACAAATTTGTAGTAACAATAAAAGATGTAAAACATGAAAATTTATTCCCAATATCCAAAACTGTATTTTGCAAGATTAAGGTGGATAATGCTTCATTTTGAAAATCCTTCATTACTTCGACTATTCCAAAAGAGTAACTGTGATCTATAATGAATAAAGATCATTTTCTGCAAATATAATTAGCCTTGGAAGCAGAAGTAATGACCACGGCAAATAAACTATGTTTATATGAAACTGTAACTCTGAGAAAACAAATAGATGCTTGTCTCTATTCAAGTCACAGAGAATTTTGTTGTGAATATTCAAGACAGTCAAGATTACACCATCTATCAATGTAATGTACATGTTTCAACCACAGCCTCTTACTTCCACAATGCGCACTTACACACACAGTTAAGATCATGAAAGTTAAATTCAAAAGAGCCTCTGTTTTGCCTATTCCCACAGAAGTAGAAGAAAATGTTCTCTCTTCTAATACAGTTGTAATAGATGAATTATTCGGAAAGAAAAGCAAGTAGAAATTTAAATTGAAAACATTTCTTGTGGTTCTAATAATTCTAGATGCACAGCATCAGCTGCAATGAGGAAAAAATGAAGTCCGACTACATTAGGAAGCACACTGACTTGAAGTACTTACTAACAATTCTTACTTCAGGGATAATTTTAGCATTTACTTTACCCATCTGCTGTGACACTGAAACTCACTTGCCAATGCTTTTTTCCCAGCAGCATGATAAGCAATAATGTATTTCTTTCCATCTCGATCTTCTGTTTTAGTCTCCAGTCCTGGAAACAAGGACTTCACAGCCTGATGGATGACAGTTCTTTTTTCTTTGGTGTCTTCAATTACCTGTGTTAATACACACACATACAGAAATCAAATAAATTAATACAAAAGGGGAGGGTGCCTTAAAGGAAAAAAAAAAATGGAGATAGATAAGATTATTTGAAACTACCAGATTTAATCCTACTTATATCCATGTCCCAAATTTAGCTCAACAGTTATTCTTTGAATATGTGGAATATCTGAATATTTAAAAAGTCTAGGTTTTAATTTCATTTTGTACCTTCTTATCTTTCTTTTTACAGAAGACCATATTTATTTTCTTTTCTATTAAATCACTAAACACTGACCTTGAAAGTAGTGTTTCATCAGGATGGATGTTTTATGTAAACCTTCTTATCCTTTAAAACAATACTAGACAGAAAACCAAAATACTGCACGATCATTTTAACACCACAGGAATTAAAACCAATATTTAAGTTCCTGTGTACAGTCTCACCAAAATCAAAATGACAACTCTCACATGCATGAATATGAGTACATCTGTAAGACTCTGCAGAATTAAACCCTAAACTGGACACAGTTTGGTATTACTTGTCACATCACGTTCACACTGCTCTTACACCTTACATGCATTAGAAAACATGTACCTTCCACTTACCACTCACTCCCTCCCTCCCTCATCCTCCATCTGCCTCCACCCCATAATCCATATCATTTATTAATTTTACCTCTATGGCAACACTAGTTTCCTTATTCTTAAAAAGCTGGAGCTCCTCTAGACGCTGCTTGTCTTCATCTGACAAAACTGTAAATGTTTCTTCTGATGGGTCCTAATACATATTCAGGGAGAAAAAAACAAACATCCAATAACCCTCATGAAGCAACTTCCAGTCTTTTAATGTTCTTGCTCAAGGAGCACTAAGAAGCATAGCCATTACCAAATCTTTACCTCAAAATTTACCTCATCATCCACTGGAACAGAAAAGTCATCTAAATGGCTCACACGTCCATCTTTGCCTATTTCATGGACAACAAAGTCCGAGTATCTGATAGAAAGGAAGATGCATTACATTTGTAATAAAAATCCCACATCACATAAAGTCCTCTCCTAAAAAGCTGTGAGCAGAATTCACTGAAGAATTCTGAATTCACATAAAACAAACCGAACCATGAGAAAGCTGCACCTATTCCCACCCCCCAGAAGGATACCACAAAAACACATATCTAAACACAGCAGACTTCTTTGCAGAAGAAACCAAACACCTGCTGTAGTTATTCTGAGTCATTTTCACAGTAGCTTGAAGAGATCAGTAATGCTTATCCTCAATCCCAGTCATTACTGGCAATTCAGACTACTGCATTGCTACAATGTGCGATGCATTGACTCTATCACTTCAAATAACCTGCAAAATAAAGTGCATTTCAGCCACTCTTACAAAAGGCAGGACAAATTCAGCTTTATTCATATATTCAGTTATAGAGAACATCATTTAAATAAACTTATTCTGCACATTCTGTGACATCAAGAAAGAATTTTACTGTGACCTTTTCAATCCAGTCACTCATCTCTAATAATAAAAACAGCCCAACTGTAACAGAGCACAGTCAGTTTGTGTTGCAACTGCTAAATGACTTCTAAGTAGCATTTGCTAGCAAAGTGGAAAAAAAAAGAAAACAATTCCTATTTTATCAATGTTGAAAGGTGAATAAAACTTCACCATCGGAAGCTTTCTACTGTACCTCCCCCAAACCCCCTTTTGCCATCCCTCTGTGCAGACATACATCATACTGGTAGAATTCCCTCCTGAGGAGTGTTATGTGTCCTCTCTTGTATCATCTGTAGCAGTCTAGACATGCTAGTGACAGTAGCATAAAAATGCCAAGAATGAATTAATAATAGGTGTTAAAAACTAGGATCCAAAAAAACACCACAAACCCACGAATTTTCTACCACATGGCTACCTTTGGATGACCAAAGCTGGCAGATTTCCCAGAAGGTTCAGCACAGACTATGTTTCCCAGAGAAGGATTACACTAGCTGCTTAATGCTGCACATAAAGATTAAATACATCCATAATATGTATATATCATTTTATGATGTAAAATTATCTATTTATGCAGACAGTATTTAAAAGCAGGGACTTTTCAGTGTGTAAACAAAGCAACCTTAACTGCTTTGCTAAGTCAGGGAAACAGTGATTCTCACTTCAGTGAGCTTTTGTATTTGCATTCTGTTTTATTCAAAGATACTCTTTAATTTAAAAAACATGGAAGTTTCATTTTAAAAAGCTACTAAACCCCAAACATCATATTAAATATATAATGTATATATAATAAATTCTACACCCTGAATTTTAAAGCTCCCTTCTATGTAAATGACATTACAGCTGATCAGACAATAATTTAAGGCCTAACTATGCTTGTTTACAGACATTTTGGACAAAAAAGTCAGAGCAAAGTAAAGAACCAAAGAAGGATGGTTTTGATGCCATTTTTCAGTTCATCTTGTATCAGCACTGAAGAGAGATACAAAAGGTGTGAGTACTGCATGAAGTTTTATGCATGCTGCTGCCAGAGAGCAAAGGAAACAGCAAAGGTCAGTGTAATCATGTATCTCTACTCATACACAGCTTCCTTCTTCAGAGCTCTGTTTGACAGAAAATAAATTTTAAAAAACAAAACAAAAAAACCCCTGAACAACCCATAATCTAGAAAAGCCCCCAATGAAACCTTTCGTTCAGTCTCAGCAGTAAAAAAAGTAATGAACCTCTCTAGGGGCCACACATAATCCAGTTGCAATCTGCAAGTCCAAAAATGAAAATGGAGAACTACAGCTGTGTTACACAGGGAATTAACATATATAACAAGACAGAGTTACCTCTCTTTTAAGATTCCAGAAAACCCTTTATGAGAGCTAACAAATTTAGTTATGCCAACATCGCTTTCTGTCAGTCCATGCTTCATCATGTCTGCAAAGCTCTCTGGATCTCCATCTTCATCACTGTCCTCTAGTTCCTCTTCTTCCTGCTCCTCACTTTCCTCATTGGGGATTATTTCATTTTTTGTGTCCTCAGGTTGTTCTGTTACAGTCTCAATACTCTGCCCAGAGGTGTTCCCTGCCTTAGGCTTCTCCAAGATCTTCTGTCTTTTAATTTCATCTGCACTGGCCACATCATCCTCAGAGTGAGGACGTTTCAAGGATACACTATTCATTTCTACAGTTTCCATATTCAAGGCACAGGGTAGGATAGAAAGCCCTAGAGAGAAGAAGAAAGGCTTATATTCTGTCTGCTAAGAGCAATATCAACACATAGTCACTTCACTCCAAGGACTCTGCCCCCTGCAATTTTTTCAGGAAAACCATAAACTTTCTGCATTTAAGTTAAATATCAAGCAAACATTTTGAACACCTAGAAACAATGAGTCCCTGGGGAGAGAGAAGGAAGATATTATGAGGGCTTAATACCCACCCAAGGCAGCGTGCATGCTAGGCTACAGCAGAGTAGGATTCAGTACTACACTGACCATTTACCACCACCATCACTCTCGCCCACCCTTACCACGGCTGCCTCCAGGCCTGTGCACACACAGGCTCTGCCTGTCAACAGCAATTTAGTGCCTAAGAAACTTTTTGTTTCCAAGCCTTCTCCTTGACAGGACTACTCTCAATTACTCCCTTTTCTATCAAGATTTCATCTTGCAAAGATTGAGATCCCCCAAACCTGAAATCTCATGTCTTCTTTTTCTATGTTCTCCCAACACACACAATACCACACAGAACTCAAGGTGGCAGCAATTCAGCCCAAAAAAGAAAAGGGATGAGACACCAAAATCTTTGAATCAGTGGGACAAACAAAACAACAAGGAAATTACATGATCTCTGAGAAGAACATAACTACTCACTGGTAGAATAGGGCTCAGACCTGCCACCTTTGTGTCAGCAGAATCACTGCCTTCAGATCTGAAAGAAAGAGGAAAACTAACTCTTTGAGAAAGTTTTATGGAAAAAAAAAGATTATGAAAACATATATGAATAGAATCATTAGAGAAAGCAGCTGTCCTTGACCCAGGTATCAGCAATTGCACAGGAGCAGACACAACTACTCAGATGGACATGTTAATAAATACAATTGCAAAAGTATTACCATCCTACTGACACAACACATTATTGCTATTCAGCAAGCTACATGAGAGAACTTTGTTTTTATTTCTAAGCGTATAAAAGGAAACTGGAGTTCCTATAATTAGACATGGACAGCATGACCCAGCTGGCACATGAGTGCACTGGTTGCAGGGGCTGCATGAGAGGAGGCCATAAACTGCCCTGCGTGGGCCATGGCCAGTTCCAGCTGGCTCCATAAACCCACTGCCTGCCATCCTCCAACTCACTGGATGAGCGCATAGTGCCTCCGCTCTGGTTCATTTGAGAAAGGGAGAAGCTGCCAGTGGCAGCAAATGCAAAAGGAAGCGCAAGAGGAGACACGTGACAGAGTGCTAAAAAAGGTACAGGGAAGCATGGAGAAGGGGCAACTTTTGGGGACACAGCTGGAGATGCACTCTTGGAAGGAGACTCTGCACACCAGAGCAGGGACACCTGTGAAGGGATTGTGGCCTGTGGAGGTGCCCACGCTGGGACAGGGACACCCCTGAGCGGCCTGTGGAGAGGACCCACACGGGAGCAGAAGAAATGAGCAGCAGAAGGAAACCTCCATGTACCAACCCCAACCTCCTGCACTGCCACTGCCTTGTCCAAGGGACAGAGCTTAACCTGAGGGCCCAAGCAGGAAAGGGGAGGAAAGGAGTTTTCCCCAAGTCTGTGTTTAAGTAGTGGTCTTCTTTGTATATCACTAGCCAACTGGTAACTAAAAGTTAACCGGTAATAAATTAAATTCCCCATGTCAAGACACTTTTGTCCACAACAGCCAAGTTTCTAAATTAATAGGATTCAGTTGTTACTGAGAAATCAATCTAGGCACAAAGTAGTATTTTAGAGCTACATACATCACGTGGTATTATTTCTCCAGCCACTACATAGCATAATCTATCCAATTTTAAAGGGCATGGTTTTAAAGGAAGTCCCACTACTAACTTGATAATCAGCATGGGCTGTGTTGGTAAGTAATTGTTACCAGTTAGCTGTTAGCCACTGCTAACTTAATGGCTTGGACTTCCCATTGAAGAGATCAACAACTTAGGGTAAAGAGGCAGGAACAACTGTTTTAGAAACACCTGAAATGTTTTGCTTAAATGAAGAACTGAAAGTGGATGCTGCAAAAATAAATGAATGAAAGGGAAATAAGGAGAGTATGTATGGCCTGAAGAGTGACAAGACACACACAGAAGAAAGCAGAACAATTAGGAAAGCAATGTACCTTCAAGCTGAAAGCACCAGTTTTAGTCTGTCTTCAAATAAAAGTTCATAAAATCCTTCTTTCAAGAGGAACAAAAAATAAAAATCATAGCCAAGTGAAGCAATTCACCAATGTTTCCAGATTCTCCTCCCATGTACCAAAATTTACAGAAGTTGGGTTATAAAGCACTGAAGTGGAAAAGGCTTTTTTTAGATGGCTTGTATCTTCACATGATGAACAAAACAGCACTCAGCACAGTGAAATCCTCTGAGACACCTGCCAAAGGTGGTAACAAGAGAAATCTCATGCTTCTCAAATAAAACTGTAATACCTAGTTATTGAATTATACAAACTGTTAGAAGAATTCGATGTTGGGCACAAACACTCCAAAGCTGTCATACATAGACTATTATCACAGCAGAGGAGTGACTCATACACTACAAAGTACTATCCTGTGCCCAACGGCAGCCATCATCTGGGACAAATTCTGCAGGAAAATTGCTCGAAGGAGCACGTTGAAGTGCGCGGGGCACACACTGCCTCACTGGCACAGATTGCTAGTGAAAGGCGCCTATTATTTTTTTGACAGCTGCTCAACTGTCTCGGCCCTTTTCCCAACAGGTGTTTCCATAAAAGCCAGAATCTGCGTAAACATCAACTTCACAGCAATTTCAATGTTTCAACAGAGACTGAGTTTACTACCACAAAAAAAAGACATGATTCCCGCAACAAGAGACGGCGAGCGATACTCCTGGCGCGGTACCTGTCAAGCAGGCACGGCGGGCCGGGGGCTGCAGGGCACTGAGTAAAAGAGCCGCAGCACGGCAGCGCTGGGTACGAAGGCGGCTTCTCGTGAGACGAGGCACGTGGGATTAAAAGGCGACCGAGGAGAGGGCGATGATGCAGCAGCAGCGCCCCAAGGCCAAGCCCTGCGGCGGGGGCAGCGC
>VYZT01007397.1:120977-141200 GCA_013400735.1 Pomatostomus ruficeps | reverse complement strand
CCGGCCCCGCGCTGCGGAGGCGGCCCCAGGCTGCGCCCGCCCCCGGCCGGCCCCGCTGACGCCGGGCGGGCTGCGGAGCGGAGCCGGGGCGGGAGGTGGTACCTGGCGAGGGGCTGCTCCTGCCCACGCTTCCGGCACCGCCGGCCTGCTGAGGCTTCCTGTGAGGCGTCTCGGGGAGGCAGGCAATAATTTACAGAAGAACTGCAGCTGTGCAGGAAAAAAGTTTACTTTCCAAAAGACCGCCGTAACCAAAGCAGGGAATCGTGTACACGAGATGGTGGCCTTCCCGAGCTTCCCCGGCATCTGAAACACATAGCGCTAATTGAACATTACAGGACAAGGGAATGTTCGAGTACCATTTCAAAACCTGCACTGTACCTATGCAAATCATTTTAAAAACCAGGCCAGATCTGTACTATCACTCTTTTCTGACATAGTCAGAATGTCATCTTCTACCCTCTTTTCTATTTTAAGCACTGGTGCAAGGAAGGTATTTTCATTAATTTCAGCACATAGATTTGTCCTTATTTTTAAGACCCTGTGTGTCATGTCCTAATCCCAGTCTGCCTCAGACTTCCTCCTTGCCAGGCTATTAATACCAGTATTTAGTGTCTCATACTTTTCATTCTCTAACTGTATTGTATTCAGTCTTCTTATGTGATGAGAGTTACAACTGGCATATGTATATAGGTAACTTGTTTTCTCATCTCTTGTACTTACCTTCCCCCTTGGAGTAGAATAAGAAAGTAACACAATGGAGTACTTTGCTCTGGATTTTAAAAATGCCAGGTACGCATGCATTGCTCTGTGAGTAGCTTATAAAAGACCTTATCAAGGGAAAAAAGGAAGGAGCAAAGATGTGTCTCTCCTTAGTTCTGAGCAGAGATGGATCCATAGAGATTTATTTTATAAAGCACAAGGGGATCAAAGCTTTGTCTTTTCCAATGAGCTTTAGTTTACCCCCTGTCCACTGTTCACACTTGAAATTTAATTAACCTACTAGATACCAGTAGGGGTATCAGGAATGGGTTTAGTCCACTTCTGAGGAGAGGTCAAGAGTGGACTGGAAACAGCCATGGAGGTTAGTGACTGACAAGGCAGATCATGGCACTTCTGACGGCTGTAGCGTCACAGAGGAAGCCAGTCTAGGACTATCACCCACCTCCAGGCTGTCTGAGTGGTAGGGCCAACACAGAAAGAGCTATGTGTCATTGAACACTGCTGTCATTTGGCCAATGACTATGGCTGTGGTATGTTGAAAAGTTGTTTCTTCACCTCTCCCAGACAAAAACATCTAGCTGAAAATATCTGGCTGGGGGAAACCTCCGGCAAGACTTCTACCATGCATTGGTCCAACTTTTTTTTGTCATGTAACTTCTTTCTTCTTCTATCTTGTGCAGGAGAGCTTCGCTAAAATACTTATTTCTTCTCCTACAAATTCCTACATTAAGTACCTCCTTGTCTACAAAATCCTTGCCAGTAATTAAGTAGCTTGTATGTTACAACTGTGCTTGGTATAATTACCCTTCTCTTAGTTCTCCCTGTTGACTATGTATTCATCTATCATCCATTACCATCAGCTCAGAGAGAATTTGGAGTGGTATGAAGCACCTCATACACTGAAGAACCAGCATTTTGAAGGACCTGCAGGTGCTACCACAAGGTAAATAGCTTAATAAGATCATTCCTATGTGTTTTCCAAGCCTTCTAATATATTCATCAAAGTTTATTACTCCTTTCTTAATACCAGCAAGCATTCTCTGACATATTAAAGAGCTGTCTGCCTATGTCTGAGCATATGCAGACAAAATCCTTGAGACCACCCTTCCTGTGGTTCAGGGGCTGGAAGGAGGGAAATGCTAATTCTGCTTCAGAGATAAAACTGATCCAGTCTGGCAAGTAGAGACCATCAGTGGAGACCATTGAGGATGGCTTGCTCAGTCACCTTCTGTTATGATCTACCCTTAACATGGTTTCCAAATGTGAGCTGGCAAAGGGCTCACAGTCATCACCACTTTCTCCTTCCATTAGTCAAGTGCTCCTTTTACATACAGAACTATAGTGGAAAATATAAAAAGAAAATAATAATATGGCTGCAACTTGAGTGTGATTTTTTTTCTCTGGTTGGTTTAACAATTAAAAACCGCTCTATTATAAATGATCTAATATATCCATTGGGTGGTATCATTAAAATATTATTTGAATCTCTATTACAGTGTGAATATCAGTACATTCTGATAGAAACTTTGTTTAATGTAACCTAAAGGAGGTTTGTTTTGTGGAACAAAAATATGACCGACCATAGTTATGGTCTGTAATAAGTTTATAATGTCTTCCTACACTCAGGCTCCCAGGAGGGGAAATCAGGATAGCACATCTCGGCAGATGGGAGCATAAATCTGGCTAGGAAGAGAATGCAAGTGAGAAGCATGTTGAGTCAGTCTCCTCCAAAGATGCTCATCGAAAATCTTGAGGTATAAAGTTGAGATGTTCCCAGTCCATAGAAAAAGGAAATAAAATAGAGCAGCAATAACTTCTTCAGTTTTATGCCTCCCAGGGGCACAGACTATCAGGCAGGTAAGTTGTAATTTTACACCCCTTGGCACCAGCTGCACTTAACTAGTCTGATTCTTACCTGTCATTAATAGCACCACAGAGAATTGAAATGAAAGGACTATTAAAAGCCTAATGTATTTTTCATATGTAGGTTGTTTGCATTTTTCATGCTTATTTTGAGGCCTTGTATGAATCAAAAAGTGGGGGTGATAACTCATTACCATACAAAATTTAAAAATAGAATATTATGAAAAAGGGATTTTTTTGAAAATACAGAATTTAATTCACAAGGCAATTTCAGTGAGAAGATTCTTTGAGAAATGTTGAAAACAGTCCAAAATGAATCATACAGATTTCCAAAATGACAAAAAAGGCTTTTCCGAGAACACAAATTATCAAAGTTTATAGCACTTTAATAGGCCATCACCTTTAAGTTGATTCTTCCCCTTTTCTCTTCACCCATTATTTTTTTAAATGAAAAGCTGATTATTTTTCAAATTCATCTCTAAATCCTTTGGTTAGTTAGTTGGCAATAGAAGAAAGGTGGGAAAGCATCTTATCTAGACAGACGAGGAGAATTTTAGGCGGAGAGGGGGTTTTTTTGACCAAGTCTGTTAATCTCTAAAAAAACTAATGTGCTCTACAGGGTGATTTTAAATTAAGAATGTTTATGACTATAGGAGATCAGCATAGGATTGGGAGGTCACTGTGAAATATATTTTTTTACCTTAATTTCACCGTTAGACATTTGATTCAGGGATGTTGTAAAGCTTTGCAGCAGCGTAGACAAAACAGGATGTGATCGCCCACAGATAAACTATCTGAGTGGCAGCATTCAATTTTTGAAAAGATGGGAAAGAGCAAGTATAATATGAAATAGGGATTTGAGCTGGGGGAATAATTGTATATTTCTACTCCTATTCACAATTATCTCAGAAGGCCTTTGAGGGGTGAAAGAACTTTCTGTGTATTTGTGCAGAGGAGGAGGAGAACAGCTGGGACAGGACAGAGGCTGAAGTGTGAGCTGCCCGCAGGGCTGATGAGGGCCATGAAAGAGCGAGGGTGGGGAGTGATGCCGGGAGGGACCCTCTCCTGCAGCAAAGCTGCTGCCTCACACACGGCAGGAGAAGTGAAGGCTGCAAAGGTGGAGGGAGAAAATGAGCTCCCCTGTCAGCTCCTGTTGCTGGAGTGCTGGTCTATGGGGTAGCAGAGTGTGCTCTTTGCATGCCTGCCTGCCTTGCCTGTGCCTGCTGTCGCACTGGGTTTTCCATGAATTATTTTATCTGCCTTTGATCACTGCTATTGGTGTGAAATTTGGTACCCTATTAAGCTCCTGGTAAAATGCCTGTTTTCCCCAGTGCAACTGGATCTGGCCACTAAAAACTCTTTAGAAGTCACAGCATTCATATCAAAGATTCACAGGTGTGAAACTGAAATGGATTGTAGGAATACCTGGCATATTTTTTACTCAAAGCTGCGAATGACTTTAAAATCTCATTCCTCGTCATCTGTACAGAAAATCCTGGTACCTGAGTTTGGTAAACTTCTAGACTATAGCCACAATGTAGTACTCCTTCTTTACGTGCCTAATTCTGCATGTAGTTCGTGGACAATAAAATCCACAATACAAGTAATCCTTCACCTTTCTGTTGTGGTGGATCAGAATGAAGGTACCCCCCATTGGTGGTCTGATTCCAGGGTTTGAGAGAGTCCCAGGAACACTGGGAGGAAAAACCTCTCATCTCTCATCAGTTTGGACTAAGGCAGCTGTAACCTGACCCTGCCTACCTGGACAGACCCCTCACCCGACTCCTCTATCCATCCTGCTGTAACTGACCCTTGTACCTTTTCCCCACGCCCCAGTTTGTACCCATTATAAGCCTAGGCGATGTTGGCCTAGGCCTCTTTCATCCCTGGCTTCCCTTCAGTGACAGAAATAAAGCTTCGCTGGAATACCTATATGGAGAGCCCTCCAACCCCTTGCCTCTGGACTGCCTGAGCTATCCAACATGTGTGGGTGAGAATTCAGTGCCTTTTCCCCACACAGGTGGGTGGGAAGCGAGCCTGCTTCTGTGGAGGACGTGGCTGGGGTTCTCTTTCTCCCCATGGTGGGACAGAGAAATAGCCGGGCCCACATTAGCTTCCATCCCCCCACCTCCACCCCACGTGCCACGCAAATAATAGCACTTTCTATCACCCATCTCTTTCCTGCTGTCTGAAGATGCTGGGATATATGAAAGAGACCTCTGGCATTCATCATTCACGTACGGAGTTGTTCAAACTGATTAGCACTGGCAAAAGTAATCCCTGGATCATCCTGGCTGTTCAACAAAGAGAGCACAACTGACTTCAGGCTACTCTGTAGAAGCAGTTCAGAAAACATGCATGATTTCAAATAGGACATAGGTAATATTAAGTGTGTCATTTAACAGCAGCTTGTTTATCTGAGCATTCACTGGGCCAGTGCGTCCATACTAGGAGCACACAAATAAACTCTCCTATGCAGGCAAGGATGAGGAGCAGAATCCTGAATCCTCTTGGGTACCTGCTAGGTGGCCATCTGGAAACATGGAGTATGTTCTGAAAGCAACCACTTTCACTGTATTTTTCAGTGTGCAAAATTACCTGGTAGCTATGAAATAAGTGCAGTGTTAGGGGTAACACTCATCTTGGCTGTGGGGCACAGTGGAAGCTGGACAGTGGGCTGGTACAGAGGTTTGCCTGATTCTTCTGCTAGCCACTTGCCAGTGTGGCCTGATGAATAGTAGGGAGGAAAGACATCTGGAAAAGCCCTAAACCAAGTGATAAAATAGAATATTAGATATGTATTTCTGCTGCCAGTTTGTGAGACAATCCATGCAGGTTTAAAAAGTAGAGAGAGAATTCTAAATATAACTTTTAGTATCCAGATAACCTCTGAATCTAATAAAACTTTTCACCAAAATGAGATGTTATATGCAGACTGTTTTGTTACATTTAATTGTGCAGAAAGGCACCCAAAACCTATTTGTGCTACTCTGTTTCTGTGGAAACTGTGTGTTGAAGTGGAATAGAAAAAACAGGGGAGAGAGAATGAGAGGTGAAGTGTTTTTGGCTGAAGTCCCGTTGGCCAGTCACGGTTTGAGCTGGGGTAAGTCAGACAAGCAAGCCTTCAGTACTGAAGTCCAGAGTTTTCTTTCCCCCTCTTAACTTGTGGCGAGGGAGGAGCCTGGTTCAACAGACACCATTCAGAAAGTGCTTGCTTAAGCAATTTATCTGGGGTTTCCCCTGATTTTTACTCATATCAAAGATGTAATATTTACCGATATTTTATGCAACAATAATTTTAGACAATTGGGAATGTTAGAGAACAGCTTCCTAAAGCGGTAGAGCAAGATTTGCTCTGAAAGGAGTCTTCCATTGATGGACATGTCGCACAGTCACTGCTCTTCTGAAAAGCACCATTGTATCCTTGAAAGGACAGTCTCCTCTTCCAGGACTGAAGAGATACCTTTTCATCTTTCTAGTGCTTCCAACACATACATGTTTTTGATTAATTGCTATGAAAGACAGACAGCCTTAACTAATAAACTCCGCTCTTTATTTTCTGTTCCCTGATAACTGGTTAACTGCCAGTCATGCTGCTTTTTCCAAGACTATAATCCTTTCTTTAAAATAATATCTAAATTAACATCTTAAGAGATTGTGATTTTTTTTTCTGTTGTTGACCAGTATTTGCCTACTGCCTGTTGGTGTGGGTCCAGGTAAAAATTCTACAATGATGCAGTTGGGATTGATGGCTTTATTCTGTAGAACTAAAAGCAGGGGTGGATCTGTTTCTACTACATACAGATAAAAAAATGACGAGACTATCATTGCAGTCTGGTGCTCCAGGTTGGAAAGCCTGAGCATTTTCCTGTCTTGCCTCAGTAAACACTGCTACAGAAGCTCAAATGGAAATGTGCAGCACATAACATTATGCCCAGAGTAATTCTGAACTACTGCTGGAACAGATGAAGCAGTTTGGAAGTATGGAGATTCTTGGGGGAAAGTTAACTAAGAAACTGACATTATCTTTTCAAATTCAGATATAAGTGTGTGCAGGCCCAAAAATTTCAGAATGATTTCTTACAGATAGAAGGTAAAAGGAAGGGCCAAACTCACAGCGAGAGTCCCTGTACATTTTCAGGCTTCTGCATGGAGCAATGAACACCTATTTCTTGCTCTGCTGCTGCTTCAGCTTCTTAGTAAGACCTTAAAATCTATTCCAGTCTCCCTCTAATCTCTATGCATGGGAGTTAGCAGTCAAACATGAGGAGACTTGACTGGAACAATTCAGGGAACCCTGCAGCCCTTTCCTTTTGTATGCTTGTGGTGTGTTGCACTGTGCATGAAAGCAACAGAAAAAGAGAAAAAAGCAGAAAAGTGGGGAGTTGTTACAAGGCATTGGTGCTGCTTTCATTCTTTTATGTATTAATGTTTTCATAAACTACAGCTGAGTTGCAGGTCAACCTAACTTTCCAGTTTTATTTTATTTGCAAGCCATTCTGCATTTTAGAACAGTGTTTATTGTTTACAGTTGGCAGGTCTGACTGCACTTCTCTTTAGGTTATTCAGGCTTTGAGTTTGACAGCTTAAGAAATATCTGTTTGTTGAACTGCTTACTGCTGTTAACCCATTTGTAATGAATAGGAAGTTCAGGCCACATAAAGACATTATGGATACAGCCAGAACATGCCAGAAACACAATACATTGAAGCAACACTCCATTAACCCACGTTAGGTAGTGCAGTAAAGTGATCACACTTATATCAATATATGCTTTAGGAAACAAATTAGCCTTTTATTCACTGTAATCCATAAAATTCTTCAGGCATAGAACAGAAGGCATTAATCAGCAGCTATTTGGCTCTACACACCTCCTTACAATAGGGTCTGGAACTGCCTTTTACAAACTGAGAAAGTGTGAAAAACTATCTCCAGTGCCGTATGAAAGTCCCATTTGAAAATCACGGTAGCTGAGCTAGGTAAACAGCCTCCACGGAAACACTGTGCTAACTGATGCACTGTAACACCACACAGCAGCCCTGTGTGGGCAGTTTCTGTACAGAGACTTTCCTATGGACAACACACTCCTCTGTAGACAGAGTGTTCTTTCATAGGTCCCTTAAGTTTTCATGCCACTGTTAGTCACTGCAGGTCTACAAATAATAATTCCACTCATTTTCTTGGTGTTACTTTTCCCATTACAGAAATACAGTTGAGGATAGAATGGCAATTACAATGTGAATAATCATGTACAAATACACTGTATTTCCAATGCGTTCTCTCTTGCTGACAACCATACAGTGTAATAAACCACCAAAGCTTCTTAGCACAATTTGAAGCACCCCTCTACAGAGCTGTTCAATCACATACTTCCTTAGATACATTCAGAAGAGATCCCTTAAAAAAACCTTCCTAAGTGTGTATTTTTACAAAATGCATTTACATAGTGTGTGAACAGCATCTGCATCCTCTAGCAACACACAGTATTTGTCATTGAGCTGATACTGAGAATAAATGCCCTACAACACACTGCAGGCAGATTTTTAGAAGGGTTTTGCTCCGGGTATCTGGATCAGCTCCCAGGTAGCTCAAGGTAACCAGCTCACAGCGCTGTACCCAAGTTAAAAGAATTTAGGTTCTGAATTTTTCATAACACTAAAAAAACTTGCAAAAATTACAAGGACAAGTAGCTTGAATCCCCCTGTGCTCCATAACAGCATATTGATAAAGGCATGCTCAGTTTTTCTCAGCAAAGCTTGCCATATAAACATACACTTAACAAGCAGGCAGCTTGAGTCACTGCATGGCTGCAGCTGAAGCAATGTGCCTTAAGCAAAGCTGCAGCTCAGACTAACAAATCCATGATTTGCTTTAAAGAACAAGATGGTAAATTCTGATTTTCTGCATTAAGTCTGGATGGTTCACATAACTGACATAGAGACAGGTGTATTTTTGGAGCTAAGAATACCCAGAAAAGATCTTTATTTCTTTAACTTCAGATGTATTTGTACACACTGGTAAAAATATGAACAGATTTAGACATTGGGAAGATTGCAGTTCAGCTGGTCCATGAGAGAGTAAATGAGAAGATGTTGAACTTCATGCAAATGAGATAGTATTACCTTAAAATCATAGCTTTGCAATTTTTCTTGCATCTCTCAATCAGAATGAAGGCATAAGATTCAATGTCCCTTTCAAAATCTCTCTTACATATAAATCACAATATGTGCATTACCTGAAAATAATTTCTCTGCATATAGGTTCCATTAAAAATAATACAATGCTGAACTATGAAACCACTACTGTATTTCCTGAGTAGTAAAACCAGTAGGTTATTTTTTGATAAATTTGTATTCTGTGTTCCTTACAACTTCCCACCATGATGCCATCAAAATATTCTTCCAGTCTTTCTCTTTGCTTCCTGTACTTCCTTCCAATACCCTCAGCTCCCTTCTCTATCTCAGATGCCTTCCCTCATCTTGTAATTCTAGTAATTTGTACATCATTCTAGTAATTTGTACATCATTTGCACACCCTCTGCTTGCCTTTTTCCAGCTTGTTGCCTGGACCACAGTAGGAGAATGGGTTGACTCATTCAAATCCTGCCAAAGAGAGTAGAAGGCTTCTCAGTTCTCCTTCGTTTGCTGTCAAGAGACACATTAGTAGTGGCTATCCCTAGTGTCCTCACAGGAACTTTGAGACTTAATAACTGGCAGACTAACCCACTGCCAGCTCCATTGAAATCAGACAATTAATTAAAAATACATCAGAGGGAGACTAACCCTTCGTACAAATCTTGTTTTCTTGGAAAATATGCTAAGAAAATACTAATAGAAATCCTATTAAAAATTAAAATAGGAGTAAAAAACCAATTAAAGTAGCTTTATGGACATTTCACGTAGATATTTAAATTAGCTCAGAGTATGGGATTGCTTGCACTTAGTAGAAACAATTTTCAACTTCAGAAAAATAAATTAAGAAAGAGGTTAAACGAGTCATGAGATGAGTAAGTTATTTAGCGTTAAAACTCTAAAAACTTAACTAAAAATTTCTGGCTTTTCAAATGTTCTAGTGCTAATGTTTCTTGACATCTTAAAATTACTGTCTTGCAAGCTGTAGGACTTATTCTAAGGACAGCAATTTGACATATATCTCTGTTTAAATTCCACACATTTGGCCCTACAAAAGGATGAGTTTCCAATTTAATTAAATGCTACTTGATTTTACAACTGTGTCTGTGGCTGAGTGTCTGCTCTTCATTAACAGATGTCTTTGTTGTATTCCTTAGGAAACAAACATAAATGCATCATGACAACAAATGTGATACTTTTCAGATGGCTTTTTGCAAAGTTTTTGGACAGTGCAAACAGAAGTTGGGAGTTAGGGTACCATAACATCATTAATTAAATTAAACCTTCCTAAAAGATGAGTATAGTATAAATAGTGATGCTTAAAGTCTAAGTGCTTAAATATATGGGGTGAATTGTTGCTATACACAAAGAGGAATGATTAGCCAGAGGTCAAGCCTAGAAACACCCCCAAAGTACCTCTTAAGAAAAAGGAAATTAATGGTACACTACTTTAAGGAAAACAGGGAAAAAATCTAAAGTGTTTTTGCTCTTTTACTGTCTGCTGGGGAAGCATGATTAAGCGATGATGAAATTTAGGAAAAAAACCCGGTTTTTATACACACAGTATTCTACAAACACATTATTAATCTAAAACAGTCTAAACTTTCTCAAGTCCAGTCTAAACTGCAAAGTGTTGTGCTGCACAATATACCCAAACCCTGGTTCCTTAGTTCCTCCAGCTCAGAGACCATGCCAGAGCACTGTATAGCTGCTTTCTGGCCTCATGTCCGATTCTTATTCCACGCATGAAACCAGGTGGTGGAGAAGGTCAAGCCTGGGTGGATTTCAATGCAGTGTAAGGCTGGGAAATAGCCAGGGATTCCAGGTTCTGAATTTCAGAATGACTGAGTGGTCTACTGGCCAAAGAGACTGTAATGCATTGCTACATGGCAGTGCATAATTTAAGGTCCAAGATCACAGATACAGTTCTCAGCTCTGTGGATCCTGAGTAACTACAGATTGTCCTAACAAATTTAAGCTAATTGAAACTAGTTGACTTGCATTTATTCAGCAGCGTAGCCTGCTAATTTTCTAGGTTACTAGTTCATTAATTCACTAATTTAGCACAGAGTAACCACAGGTCCCCAATAACAGGCGGCTGCTGCTGTAGTACCCAGACTAGCTCATTTAGAGCTTACACAGACCTGCTTATACAAGTTGCACCTGCATCTTTGTCTGAAGTGGGCATTTAAAAAAATCCAGGAAGGCATGTTTGTTCCTGACAACAGAAAACTAAAATTACTGTGATGAAACTCTGAACCATTTCTTCTCAGAGAGAGGAAAAGTTAAGAGTTACACAATGCCACAGATGTCCAAAAATAGGACAGCAGAGGAAGCAAGGCTTATACTTTTATACCTTGCAATCTCTCCCTGAAAAAATCATATTAGGAAATGTTCTTGGAGTCCCCTGAGTCTAGAGTTATCTGCCTAGCTAAGTGGATAAATTAAAGTCATTTGCTATCCATCCCACCTATTTAGTGGAGTAAACATCAATTGCAGATGTGCACTGTGCTATTCTGTGGCCTTTCACACTTCAAGACAACTTCTATTTTTGTCTATCTGCTTACTCATTTTCCATGAAGGACCATACAGCAGTTTAAGTCCCTGTTTTCATATAACTTTCTCCATTTCTGTACAGCTATTTCATTTAAGCAATGCAAAAAGAGACTTCTGGGACATCTGTGTCTGGGTATGCTGTGAGCTAGCTGGAGACTTGCACAACCTTCTAGTGGTTCTCTAGGGTGAGCACAGGAAAAAAGATAATTCAGGGTGACAAACTCTTAGAGATAAACACTTTTTGTAAGTCTGATAATGAAAGAATCAAGCAGGGAGTCATACAATGTCAGAAAAAGAAAATAAAATATATCTACTTGTCAATTCACATTGGACAGCTTTTGAGGCAGTACAGTTGGTATCAGATTTTAGATTGGGGCAAAAAGGGCTGCACTGGAAGAAATTCCTGCAGCAGAGGTAGTGAAGTGGTAACTGAGGTATGGAGCAGGTCTCACAAACAACCAAATGGACAGAGGCTATGCCCTTACCAAAGGACAGACTCACACATAAACAGAACTGGTTACAAAGCCATTGCATAAAATGGATAGAATTACAGCATCACCACAATATAACCTCTGCAGGTATTAATTAGTACAGGGAACAGCAGACGGCATAGTATGCCTGTTCCTTTGGTTAAGGACAGGAGTTGTAACTTCTGTCTCCTTTTTCCCCTTGGGATCCTTATTCTATTGGCTGTGTGCACGTAGAATCCAATATAAATTCCAACTGGTGAAAATTTACCAGTGAAATTAACTATTTTCTCTAGGCATAGTTTAACTGGTAACTAATAAACTTACTCAAAACTGGGATTAGGGGCTTAGCGAGAACCAAATGCCTATTTTTTTATCTACACCTGAATTCTGTGAGTGTCACAAAAGTGCTAGCATTAAAGCACTGTTCCAGGGAGTGTCCATGCTAAGTCCCACTTGTTTTAAGTGAAGAAATAATTTTGTGTTTGCTGTGTCTGGTCTCCTGTCTCTTTTAGTTCACAGGATGCCTTCCAGCCAAAAAGATAAGAATCAGATTTATTTTTAGCTAGCCTTAGCATTATAATTCAGAATCCTTTTAATGTTCAACTATGTATTTTCCCTGTTCGTTCTTCATGAGCCTTACAAATTACTGAAATATGAGGAAAATCACAGTGGCTGGTGAAATTGTTGGAGCAAACTCCCTGTATGTGTTCTATAGCTTACTGTCTCTCTCCATTCAGTGATTTGCTAATCGCCTGCGAGACTAAAACAGTCTTCTACCAGATACTGGGAAAGTTCCTCTTCCAATCTGGGATCTCCAACTGATTAATATATTCTCATGGCACTGCTGTTTGAAACCTTAACTGGTAAACATCCCTTTCATCTGACAGCTCCAGTCCCTCAGCAAGGGCCTCCCGAACCATCACAATCTCTGTGTAAGAATGCATTAATATGAAATACTAAAGGCTCTGTACACTGGCAGCATGGGATACAACTGTTTCTGAACAGAAAAAAGAGATGAAATGAAAGCATAGTAAGCACATAAAATATTAATTTAAGGCTCAGCATGATACAAAGTGTTACAGGGTGACACTTTTTTTCTTTCTTCTCTGTGGGCCAAATCAGATACACATTTGGTGAAAAGGACCCTTGTCCAAAAACAATTAAAAACCCCGAACAAAACAAAGATTCAAGGATAACTTGCTGCAAATAAACCTTGGACATGGGCCTAATGTGCATCTTGAGTTCTGAAAAAGAAGATGGGAAGAAGTAGTTGCCAATAGTTTAGAGAACAACTGGAAAGTTAGAATACATATTAGAAAATCAAGAACAGTTTCCTGAGTTGGTCTTTCCCCTCATGCCCAAAAAGGTGTAGCACCCACATTTTTACCAGGTTGTATGTGATATACAGGGGACACATATTTCAGATAATCAGGTTCTTCAGCTGGCTAGGCAATTCCAGATTTTAAAGAGTAATAGCCAGTCATTAACTCCTGAAATGAAAGACCATTTGGACATATATAATTCTTTTATACGAGGACCAGGCTGATTCTAGAGAAAAGGATAATAGTATGCTGGTAATGCAGACTTCCATTACAATTGAGATTGATTTCACTGCAAATAAGATTTTTGCATACTTTTTTTATTTGCAAGTAGAATCCCAGTACTATTTCATACAGTACTTTAGTTTGTAACAGAATTCTTGATCTTGAACTATGTATTATTTTGGGGAAAAGAAAGGACAAGGAGCCTTATTCAAAAATTTGATCAGGGCAGACAAAGATCATACTCTCTTAGAATTGTTAAGTTGGAAAAGACCTTTAAGATCATCGAGTCCAACCATTGTTGTTATAACCAGAACAGTCTTAGATAAATTGGTATGTACAAAACCCCATCAACATCATTATATTTCCACATGGATTTCAACTACAGTTCAAAGGAAGAGACAGAAAAGGCACTCTGTTCTCCTGGGTTTTCAATGATAAGAGGCATGCTGTGAGTGTATTGAGTTCACAGTACCATTTCTTGCTTCTGTTCCCATATAAATGGTCCAGTGCATTGTTCCACTGAATGCAAATAGTGCCAAACATAATGGTAAACACGTTGACTTGGATGTATCCTATCATCAACTAATCAGATGCACATTCTATCACCATTTTGCAATTGGTTCTTGCCATTCTGCTTTTTTTGCAGTTTTCTGAAATTTTTTGCTTACTTGAAGAATAATGCCTAAGTTAGGACAGAGGAAGAGGTTTTAGGAAATGGACTTACATGCCTATTGCAGCTAGTGTTTGAAGAAAATAAAACCCCTTATTTTCAAAATAACTTAATGTCAGGTATCTGAACAAAGAAAAAAATAATTGTCCTACACGGGGTTTCTTCCTCACTAGGAACTGAAATAGCCATAATCCTTTAGCTTTGTGGGCTTTTTGTACCAGGTCAGCCCAGGCAGTAAGGCACTGAGTGTTCTGGAAAATGGGTAAAAATCTTCATGGCTTAGAAGTTACTGTAAATAGACAGACTTATTGTCTGGATGTATTTTAACAGTGTAGTGATTTTAAAGGCTTGACTTGAGTAAACAATGCAATGAAAACATATTCTTTGGTGACAATATTTACATTCTTAATGTTTATTATAATAGTTCACAGCTCTGAAGACAAAAGCATATGAATATTTCCTACCACAGTCATTTGTCTTACTACAATGAATGGCAAAGTGGGCGTAAAATATGATTAAATCAAACCCAAAAAATCAAACCCACGGAATTAATTTCTAAGAAACAATGCACAAGGCCAAATTGCATCAGATTAATTCTCTGTGCTTTGAATGAACATAGCTGACTGTTTATAATATTTTCACTGTGATTTGATGTTACACATCTTATAGTAGGAGCACAGGGAATTTCCCATGCCTAGAGGTGGATAATCAGTCTTCAGTTCTTTGAAAATAACGAAGTTCATTCATGAGTGTTCTTCATGAAGGCTAACAAGGGTGGCTAACCAGTTAAGCTATTTCCATTTTTATTTCAACAATTAGCTGTAAGATTTTCTACTTTTGAAAAAAATGCATGTTTCTGTTTTACATGGTATGATATGTTATAGACTTACCCAGATAGAATGAAACTGAATGGCTAGCTCCTGCCAGTTATGAACTGGGCTGGTGATGCCTATGACTATTGAAGCTGGCTGACATTTCACTTTGTAAGATCCAGTTACTGTTAACTTTGTAAAACTTTAATAATATGGAATGAAATATCCCATGCTGAGTAATGAAATAATACTTTTTAAAGAATGCTGTTTTGATAATATGAAAAGACCCCTCAGCCACTTACTGGGAATGCCCCTCTAGCCCAGCAGTTCCTTGGATTCAGTGTGCAGTCAAAACTAATTAAGTAAAAGAGGCAACGTTCTGTGCTTTAATGGCAAACAATAGTATTCTGATAATGTAGCTGCTAATGCATGCTGCCTGTGTAACTGAGCCATCCTTTACCAAATGGTTGCTTCCTAATCAAAACAGGACAGGCTTACTCTGCTGTCAAGATGAAGCTCTGGAATTGTACACAGACAAACTTGTTTGGCCAGTGCTTCTTTACTGGCCATTCCCATCACAAAAGTTTATTGCAGAATACATTGTCATCTGAAAGTTTGTAAAGAACACTGGTCCTCACTGAGCAGCAGTAGGGTAATGGCTCTTAATTTCCCAGAAGGGCGCTGGCGAGGGCGTTGTAGCAATGTCACACTGCAGGATGTGTGAAGAAAGGACGTTTGGGGTACTACTGACATAACATGGCATCATCCTACTAGTCAGCTGGTGTCTGATTTTTCTGAAGGCTGTGAAAACATCTTGTATCAAGTAAAAGTACAGGAGAGGTTACAGGGAAAAAAGAAGCATTTTACTTCTAGAGAAAATTAGTTCATTGCTTCCTCTTACATTAAGCTTAAGCTTACGGTTTGTCCCTTATTGTTTTCATTGTGATTATTGTTTGTGTAGTCCAAGTCAAGAGAAAGGGAAACAGGGTAAGCCCTGCATCTGATTTCTAATGGATTCTCATCTCACTGGTTGGTAATCCCTACCCTTGAGCAGGAGGCTGAGATTTCATAAAAAAAGGCCTTAATATCAAAGATGTGCCATTGAAATATTTAGGAAAATCTGCTTAAATTTGGGAAAATTATGAGACTTTGTAAAACAGCATTTTGTGCATGTTGGAGACATGTGAGTTTAATACTTAGGTTTGAAAATATTCCATGCTTACTTAGCAGAAAAAATCTCTCACATGCATAACCAGACTGCATAGCTGCCAATCAGAAAGAAATAGTAGGACTGAGTCCAAAACACTACTGCATCACTGCTGAAAACCTTTCCCTATATTTGCTTGTGTTAAGGTTGAACAGAAAACTGAAAGCAGTTGCTAATCTTTCAGTGATCCTTTCTTCCCTTGCTCTAATCAACATGAAGGAAGGAACTATCCAATTTAAACAGAATAAAAAAAAAAGACAATATATTTGGTAAGGAGATGATGCAGGTCAAGATGAGAAAGGCAAGCTGGGTAAAGAGCTGGGAACCAGGAGGGGAGTCTAATAAAGAAATTTAAGACAAGGACCCAGGAAACTGGAGGAAGTTTAATTGAAGGGGTGTTTGGGAGCCTGCTGTGTGAGTGAGTCATTCTGAAAACCTGAGTGCTTCAACACTAGAAGAAATATTTTTGTAAAAATATTGCCAGAGTCTGTTTTAATTCTATTTCAGATCTGAGTTAAGTCATGCCAGTTCATGCCCTATTTTAGACAACATTCAATACGTATCTGGGTTGATGCAGCTATTTCTGGGCATAGGTTAGTCTTTAATTTCATGTCAAATTGGTGTTAAACCGGTCTGCTTCATCCTTTATGTCTTTCTTCTTTTATTAGTAATCCAAATTAACTTGATAAACAAGAGTTCTCTACCAATGTAAACTGTGTGTAGCTGGCATGCACTATACCATTTCATAGGTGAAGAAAATGAGTCAGGTGAGTCATGTAATTTGCTTTAGGAAAGGCACAATGAATCAGTGAATGAGCCAGGAATCTAAACTGAGGAGTTTCTGACCTCCTGTTTTTTTTGGAAATCCCAGCTCATGCTTCCTGCTATTTTTTCTCATTGCACTACTGAGATAACAAGCCTACTTTTCTTGTTTAACTTGTGCAATGCTCCTATTAATGTCAACTGGTTATACTTAGGCACTGATGAGCCAATAGTCTTGACCTTACAAGAAACTCAGCTTGTTAGTTACCGTTGCTTAATCCTTCCTACCTGTAAGTTTGTTGTCTGTGTTGCTCAAAACCAAGTTGAGAATTGTCCTCTTTCCTTTGTTTACATACTAGAGGAAGAAAAAAACCACTTTGGTAGACAGAAAATTCTTCAAGTGAGCAAGAGAAGGACAGACTCATTGTTCGTATGCCTACTTGGGTGTGTCATACTTAAAGAAATTCAGAATGGGGGTGGGAACTGAAAGAACAAGAGACAACAATGAAAGGCGAGAGGATGAGAAGGCTGGACTTGCATATTAATGAGAGCTTGCCTGTAATTGGGAATATCCTTTCACTACATTTTTCTTTTTCCTTTTTCCACCACTTATCGTTTTTAGGTTTTTTTCTTCCTCAGCCTTATGTGTTATTTCATGTTTGTTCCATTCTGTGCAAGAGCAGCATGAAGTTGGCTCATATCCTGATTTCTGAGAAGTGCAGAAATAAGGATATGAGCCCATGCTAGTACACAGTGGGGAAAGCAGTGCTAAAAGGAACTGGTACAGAAATCAGGGCAAAATTTTCTAGCATCCTTCTGCTGAAGGAAGAATTTTCAATTATTCTCAGAAGGATGACAGTGCCCTGTTTATAGGACTGCTGCTAGGTAACTTCTTATTCTGTACAAAAGAAAAAGTTAATGTCTTCTTGTGTAAGGAGCATATTTCAAAGCTAGGTCAAAAGGAAACAAACCAAACATCTGTGGGTATTAGGTGACTGCTCCAAACTATATTATAGACAGGCAAAAATACCATTCCATAATTTAATACTTAATTCTTCTTCTCTCCTGATGTTTGCACCTGAGATCACTTAAATCTGCTGTTGTCCCTCCTTTCTGCATAGGTCATATCACCTGAACCTCACAGCACCTTTTCCCAGAGTGAATGACTCTATGGTAATCCCTGCAACAGAACAGGCACCTGTTCCCATAGAGTGTTCAGAGGGAGACAGGCAGATACATTCTGGCTCAGTCCCCCTGTACGTTGTACACTGATTTTGCAAATGCTGCCTTTTGCTGTCTTCTCTCTTGGCTCATCATTTCCTTTTGAAAAAGACATATATTTAAATAAAGATGGAAAATTTCCCCGAAATGAGTGGATTCAAATAAACAGGGTAGATTCATTCTTAACAACCACAAAAATAAAATTATTTTTATAATTCTTAAAAATTTCATTTACTATTTGTGTTCTCAGAGAGTTATTCTCTTGAGTCTGAGAAATAGGGTGGGAGTTTGTTGGTTTGGTTTGTTTTTTTTCATTTTCTTAAATATGTTTAGTCTCTACTGACCTTAATTTACTCTCCAGTCAGTTAATTGCACATGGTAGTCCTCTATACATACAAAGAGGGTCTTGGTGATTTTTTTTCACTTCTGCATGATCATCCTCTGAATGACTCTTGGCAGGGTAGGGGAGGAAGAAAACAACAAAACCCCAAAAGAATACAGACCCAAAATATGTTTCCACTAGAACTGAGTGAAATTGTGTGTGTAGTATACACCCACCTGGTCCTAACAATTCCTTTCTCTGTGTGTTGACAGGTTGTTCCCTTGCCCTGATTATGTTGCCGACATTATGCTGGTGAGGGAAATTCCTTCCTGACTCCAGATCTGGTGGATTTAAAATCCTGTTGATGTAAGCAAAGCTCCCTGTACTTATCTGAGACCCAATTGTCCAATCAGTTCTACATACAAAACTCCTGTTAAAATAAATAGAATGGCACACAAGTTGCTGAAAGGATGATCAAGACCCTGGCATGGTTTCTGCTCTAGAACCATAGCTACAAGATAACTTTAATGCAGCACTGCCCTGACAAAGAAAAAAAGCAAGTCTCACTGTTTTCTCCATCATCAGCTGCTTGTCTCTGTCATTCTCTACACAGGAACAAGTATTCATGCAGGCTCACAATTTAACCAGTGAAGTTATAATTAGCCTGGAAACAATGAGTAAACACATAATCTGCTTTTTAAACATTCAGCTATTATTAATTTTCTTGCACCTAAACTTTCTCAGCAGAAAGCCTTCAAGATTTCAATAAAGCCTTCTGTTATCTAACCTATCACACTGAACCAAAAGACTAACTACAGTAAGGGAGAAATGTAACCTGCCAGCATTGCGTATTACTGGTAGCAGTTTATACTGGAAATGTTTTTTTTTTCCTGTGTACTTTTGTGATGGAGGATGAGACACAGAAAATGTTTTGATTTAGAAATGCAGCTGGGGTGCCTCATGAGAGCTGCAGTTTAGGAACTTCATGGTCCTATTGTTTTCTGTTCACCATGATCTCTAGCCAGACAAAATGCATTATACAGTGTAGTGCCTCCTTTTTGGGTTGTCTAGCTTTATCATTCTGTGGCTCTCCCACTCCTAAGCTGAACTAACCAGACCTAGGGATTCAATTTTCTGTCTAGTTGAAATCTCAATGATCCAATTACTTAAGACCAGCAATTACTGCTAGTTCCCTTCACTCTCGTAATGCCTTGACTGCAGCTGCTTTTAAGATCTTCATCCTTATGGATTCTTTGTGTTGCCATTTAGGGAGGCGGTTCTGCCCCAAAATTTAATGACTGTCCCCTGTTATCTTTCAGTTACTATGCCTTGGAATTCCAGTCCCATGCGAAGATAAGCCAGACAAGCCTCACACTTAGACTGGAGCTTTGGATATGACCCAGATCATAACTGGTGCCAGGCATTAAAGTATAGATGGCACAAAATTTCAGTCATAACACTGTCAAGCATTGAACCATGCCGTGCACAGCACAAGTAAGAAGGGACAGTGTTCAGTGGGCCATTACTATGGCAAATCTGAGCAGTGTCTGGTACCAAGGGCAACAAGATGCCGTTGGCAGGAAAAAACCAATTGCCAAGAGTTGTCTGTCATGATAATCAAACAACTTAGTGAGAATCAGAATTAAGGAAATCTAATTTCCCTGGATTTGGCCATGAGGTTAATTGGCTCTGGCATCTCACCCCACACAGGTTTCGGACAAGCTAAAGCTGATCTCGCCCCAGCTGCTGCCGTGGAGAGCGTCTGACACCTCTCTCCTCTGCCCCTTGCCACGGCTCCCAACGTGGCACAGCAACGGGGCGGATCGCTCCGCCACCACGACCCGAAACTTGACAAAATTAATTCCCATTTAGCTCGAGAGGCCGACGGAGGCCGACGGAGCCCCACCTCGGCGGCGGCCGCAGGGCCGCTCCCACCTCAGGTGCG
>VYZT01007397.1:76533-120539 GCA_013400735.1 Pomatostomus ruficeps | reverse complement strand
CCGGCTGCCCGGTCCGGCTGCCCGGTCCCGCCGCCCGCGGGACACACGGCGGCTCCCCGGCAGGGCACAGCACCCGCCCGGGCTGGGGCGTCCCACGGGGGTGTCGCCACGGCCCCTCGGGGGCCGTCCCCAGCCGGGGCGCCGGGCTCAGCATCTTTCAGCAGGGCCGCCCGGTGCCCCGCGGGAATCCGCGCCAGGTACTCCGGCCGCCGGCCCTGAGAACCCCCGGTTCGTCGGGGATCTGCCCAGCCCACGTGCTCCTCTTGATTCTCCCTCCACTTCTCTTACCTTTGTGGTCTCCTTTCCTAGTGCTTGCTGTTTCGAGGTTTGTTTCTGCAGCATTGTCCCATCTGTAGGCAGTCCTTTTCTCATCCTCCTCACTACCACCAGACTACTTCCCTTTCCCAGATGTGTCTAATCGCCAAGGATGTTGATACCAGTATCTCTTTGGTTTAAGTCTCTGTTAATCTTACAGATTAGGACAGAAGTTGCTCTCTGTTTTCCCTTCCTAGTCTTCTGCTAGCCCATCATGTTCTTGTCACTGTCCAGTTGATCTCTTCTCATTCTCATGATACTTGTTTTCACTGAACCACATAGGAACATTCTTCCATCTCTGTAGTGTTCACACTCTACTCTTTCCGAGGACAATGTGGCTTTGGACTATATCATTTTTTCTCCTTGAAGAATTACATGCTTCTGTCACTAACTTTCACTGTGTTTTGTTCAATGGGACTTTTTTGGTGACTCATTAAGTTGCTACTAGTCTCTTGTCTTTGTTTTTGTTACTTGGTGATCCAGTCTACCTGCTTTGTTCTGACAGGGAAATACCTCCTGATGTCACTCATTCCCCTCTCCTCTTAGCTGGCCAGTCTTAGAACTGGGAAGCAGTGTATGGTGGATGGATGTATATGTATGTGGTGGGGTGAGATGCTGCAATGTGCTATGGCAAATGATTCAAGGGGCAAGGTCTTTTTCTTTATGACTTGTATTGGAAGAAATAATACATGTCTGGCCATGAAGTGTTTGGTTTGATTTTTTTCCTAGTTACAATGAATGGGTGCTTTTTTCACCTTTAAGACGAGTAAAAATAACATAGAATGAGGTACTGGTGTAGCGGTGATCAGACTTTGACAGGTAACTTTTGTTCACATCCTGTTCCACTAGAGCTGTTTCCTCCAGCATTGTGTAAAAGCTGTGTTATGATTTCAGTTGTTTGACTTTGGAGTTACTGCAATGGAAACAATTGTTATGTGCAAGATATGCAGTAATTGATTCCCTTGTTTCCAAAAACCTTTGCAAATTCAGTTTGTAGTGTTACATGGATTTCTTTTTTGTCACTTTGAAAACAGAAATAGGTTAAATTTCATTGTAGCTCTAGGTTCAGAGTTATTTTTGTAGCTTTCAGTTAAATCTTAACTACAAGGTTGTTAATAAACTTCTATTCTTAGGTGATAGAGCATTTAATACACTTCTTAGTGGAGCTGCTTTGAGATGTTTTGCTGAATGAGTTTGTTAAAAGTTTGCTTTCACAGACACTTAATAGGTACAGAACTGGTAGTCTTTGTGTTTGCTGAAGAAACTGGCTACTGTTAAGTCGGGGTGCACAGTCAGGAGCTGGCCATTTGCCTTACTGAGTTGGCATTTCCAGATGCAGTGCTCCAGTCTGATCAGTTGCCTCATGAAACAAGTGGTTTTGTTGTAGCTGACAAGAGCCACAGTTTCTCTTCTGTGATGTGTATGAAAGCAAAACTCTTTTCAAGTTTTTAAGGCTACTTGCATATGGCTAAATAGTTGAGGCCCTCAAAGTAATGCCAGCATCAGACATTATGTCAGTATCTCTTTTGTCCTGTTCTGAGCTTTGCTTTAAATTCAACTGCTACAGCATATACTAGTGTTTTATAGGTGTATGTTATCTCTGCTGCACATCAAATGCACAGTATCTGCAAATGGAAATGTTGATTTGAGGGGTGGAAGTTCTATACTGTAAGTTTCCTGTAGTGAACTTGCTCACTACATGAAAACTGACTTAGTTTTGAATCCAAAGCAGGTGGTTTTTTTTTTTTTTTTTTAAACTGTGGTTCTTAGGCAAACTTTTTTCTGCCAGGTCATAGCTTTATGGAGTAACTTCCATTGTTGCTGGTAACAATGTGCTTCAAAGGGAACTGCAGGATTCCTCTTGTAAAATTGGCTAGGAGAGTTATATCGTGTTGAAGCTTACTTGCAGGCTTTTGTTTGAAGAGTATTAAGATGATGACACAAGAAGAAAAAATGGCAGTACTCTGAATAGCTTTTTTGTCTGTTATGACCTTATTTCCCAAAGAAGGCTGTGAGAATGGTCCTGTAGCTGCTTAGTGTTGACCTCCTAAGTCAATGACAAGAACTGATGGAGGTGTATCTGTATTTTTTTTGCAATAGGGTGGGAAAAAAGAAAATAGAAGCTAAGTGTCTCATATTTTGAAGGGAAGATGCTTTGTCTTGAATCAAGACTATATCTGTAATAGCATGTAATAATAAAATTTACTTGGTACAGCCTTAGTTTGAAATCAAACATTCAGGCTACTGAAACAGATTATCTCACTGTATTAAGGTAAGTTAGCACTTGACTTTGGTTGTAATAGATGGACTTGCATGTAGTGTGTGCGAACTACTTAAGTATTTTTTCAGTCGGACAAAAGCTCAATCAAAATTGTTAATTTGGGTCCTCTGTGATTTATTTCTCCTTAAAGTGGAGGTCTGCACTGAGAGAAGACTGTGAAATAGTGATTTTGACAGGTGCCTGAGTCTGTTCAGAGGTAAACTTGCTTACAGACAGACAAGCCTGTTTGCTGTCCTTCACCTAGTGCTAACAGATGGCCTCAGATATGTTACCTTTTGCATTCAGCAGAGTAGTAGGCTCTTTGTGTTCAGACTGGCTTCAACTGGGATAAACTTCTACCTTGGATTTTTTTTTTTTTGCTTGACTTTATTTCTAAGTGAATATGACAAAAAACAAGTGAATACCCAGTTAGAGTTGTTCTCTTTAACATGTCAACTGTACATTTTTATCCAAAGTTAAAAGAAAGCATTTTGTAGGTCAAAAAATCCAGATGATGGTGTCTGAACCTATGGAGAGGGGATTATGTGTGCTGAATATTTTGATATAAAAGTATAAATCCAGATAACAAGACTGGTTTTGGTTTTATTTTTAAGCAGTACTTTAGGACAGGTGATAGGTATAGACCATGTGATACTACTTTGTAGTGGTGCAGTATATCCATGTTGGCTACCATGGGAAGTGCCAGATTTCTGTACTGTGCACTTCCAGATGTCTAACTTCTTGAACCCACAAGTATTGTACAGCTATCAAGGTTTAGGATATATGACATTATTATAGAATCTTAAATGTGTAAAAGTCATTCACTGCTTTTGTTTGTTAGCATTTCTCTGCTGCAATGTTTTTCAGCCTCTTTCAGTAAGTTTTTTTTCTAAGAAGCAGCATCTATTAGCTAGTTCCTGTTCTCATGAGTACTCACTGAATGTATTCTGGGCACTGCCCAAAGGCTACGGATGGAGCTCTTGGCCTTTCTATATGAGAATGACCATAAACCCTCACAGTCTGCAGTGGTCTTCTATCTGCCCCTCAAGTGTAACATTTGTGAAGTTGTTGGTTGGTTTTTTTCTTCTTGGGATGATTTACTGAAGAATATCAGAGAAGCTAATGTTAATTTTTTAAAAGCTTTTAAAGAGTAGGATTAGGAAAGATTCAGAAGGATAGAACCCAAGGTTATGGCAGTATCTACTGAAAGCGAATGAGGTGACCTCAGGTCTCTACCGAAGAAGGGGATAGGACTGATACAAATGAAAATGTAACTATATAGCAGTAATATTAATAATTGATTCCTTCCCTTTTAGTAGTAATTGCTTTTGTTGTGATTCTACCAGGCTCTTGTCTTTGCAATTTAGCCTATATTTTAATAATCAATAACTAATTCTGTTCTAATTGCCTATGGGGACTTTGGGAATGGGCACTGTTTTACTAGGCTGTTTAAAAAAAAATCAAAATTTTTTTTGTTTCTTCAGATATTAATTATGTCTCTCTACCTGTCATTACAGTTCCCAGTATTTGTATCTTTAAAGTACTGTTTGTCTCATCCATCATATATTTCAAGTGATAATCCTCACTTCCTGGTTTTCTTAGCAATACTTTTTTTTTTTCCTCCTTCTCTACAATCCCTATCCTTATTTTCTCATTTTTCACTTTTAATCTGTTAACAGCACATGGTAAGTGTAAGAGGGGTGGTCCTGTTTGAAGGTGGCAGAGCTTTGGTAGCAGTCTTCTTGTGTCTACCTTCTACCCCAGTAATACACCTTTTAGGATGAACTCTGTTTTTGGAAACTGTTGTGTTTGGATGGATCTCTGATAAAGTGCAGAAGGTATGTGGAGAAATGGCTGGAAAATTAAACCTAATATAATAAAGCACATGTTACAGAACAGAGTTACAGCAGTCTGCATCTGAGCCTGAGATAACCATAGAAGAAGATTTGTGTTTAAAAGAAGAATTCTGAAGAAGCTTTTTGGCTGAAAAAGGTGGTCTAAGTTTGAAAGTGAACCTCTGTAAAGGTACTAACTTTTTTAGCATTTCCCATGTACTGTTTTTATTTTAGGCTATACATTGGGAAATCCTATTATTAAAATACTAAGTAACACATATTCTGGTTTTGTCCAGCAAAGCAGCTGGCAGACTTTTGACTTTTATATTGATGTCCTGCATAATGAAGTAATGTTCTGCTAAGGAAGTCTCTTTGAGTGTTAATGCTAAAGAAATCTTATCTTTTGCTTCTTGGTTAAAGGCAAACCACTGAATAGGCCCTGGTGAAATAATGCTTCTTGACAGTATTGGTACCTCACTGTTTTTCCTCAATGAAAGTTAGTCAAAAGTCGATAATTTGAATGTAGGAGATTGAAAGAATCAAGGGCTTCAGTTGCCTTGAGCTATTGTCAATGCTTAGTTTGCAGTTTTGTGAAATGAAAGGGAGTATTCCATAGTTAGAGGTCAATTATATTTTCCTATCCCTGAGGAAAAAAATTTATATCTCTACTGTTCTTGCTGCAGTGATAAAGGTCAGAGCTGTCTAGCTACAGTATATGTACCTTAAATTCTGATGTTAAAATCAGTTGTTTACTACTTTTCAAACTGTATTAAAATTGTATTGGTTTCATATTCGTGTTTCTAAAGAAAGCTCTCTTGGGACATATTTCTTCCCTTCGCATTGCTCTGCTTTTTCTAGCCTCGTGTTTCACCCCAGTAATTTCTCTGTAATAATTGTGTTTGTCTGCTGTTTGTTACCCTCCTGTTGTAGCTCACCTGTTTGTGATGTTATTCCTTCATCACAGACTGGGATGTAGATGTTTGTACAGAATCATTATAGAGGTTCTTAGGTAGCTGCCTGGAGATGGGTGTGATGGAAGTGCTGTTTCTGTGGCTGGTTGCCTGAAAGGTTGCTATGAGGTGAGCAAATGCATGATTGAGGGGCATCTTTTAAGAGAGAAGGTACAAGCAATAGAGAGGGTGACTCCTCTCTCTTCTAGAGTGGTTAGGAAAGAAACAATTCCATATTCCTTTCTTTGGTTGGGATTCATCCTGCTGCCAGGTGGGCAGTTACACTGGCTGGGCCTGCTCTATGTGCATTGAGGCAGCTGGTTTTATTCCTTTCTCCTGCCAGAGTGGTCACTTAGCACCTTTGGAATTTGTAGAAATAAAACCATAGGACACTGAATCCTAGGAAAAGAAAGCATAAGTTATTAAAATCCAGGTAGAAAGTAATTAAAATAATTCCAGTTAAGTGCAGCTGAGACCTTGGTTAAGTAATGTACTTGACTAAAAACATAATAAATAAAGCCAGCTTTCTTTAAATGTCTATTTTAATATTTGAAAGCTAATATTTTAAAATAAATTGTGCTTTTCTGTAAATTGTGGTTTATATTTATGGTTGTTACATAGTTCACATCTTACTGTTTCATAAAAATTATGTAGAACTAAAAACTGCTCAAAGAAGGCGGTAGTAAAGGTGATTGAAGGTATTGGGCAGCTTAATATATGACTAGTGCTTTTCAGGCGTGTAAAGGTGGTTAAGGAACATTTTTGTATGCCTGAAAAATCATTACAGGTATAGAAAGGGAATAGGAAATAACTTGCCTTAGTTCATTACAAAACAATGCTATCCAAAGAATGACTTCTATGGAAAGAACCCAACCCAACTTGTTCTTGTACAATGAAAGAGACAGAATGAGGCTTTGCAATATGTTGTAGAATCCAAGTTACAGGTGGGTTTAAGAAGGATAAGATGGGTAACTAGAACCATCAGGAGGTTTTAAGAATGCTACTGTCAGTGCAGTGTGATTTTCCAAGCCCCTGTTTGCTGAAGCCCTGTCACATAAATTTGTCCTAATACAGAGTGATCCACTTGTATACTCATCTCTAAGAATATGTTTCTGGCACCTGGTGGAGTAATACTGGCCTAGGTATGTGTTTGACCTAAATTAATGTGGCAGCCCTTAGACTTTCAAGGCGACCTCTATGGATCACTTACAGCATCTGACAGTATGCACAAGCCTGACAGGATCTGTGAGCCTAGATCCAAACAGGGTGAGCTAATGTGTGGCACTTCTGTACCTGGCTCAGGAAGGAGCCATGGAAGTGCTATTAGCTACTAGATCCCAGTGTACAGTGAATCAGTAGAGGTGTGTTTGAGAAGAGCTTTCATGCCCAAAAACAGTAAGGTTATGATGACAGGGTGGGGAGGCTTTCCATGGAGTGAAAAATACTGAAGGAACAGGCATGCTTGAAATGCTACTTTCCTGTAGGCTTTGATGCCATCTGCAGGTCTGAGTTTGATGCCAAAATGAGCCTGGGATTGCTTTAAAGTTGTGAATCTAAGAATTCAGATTATTTCCTTGGTTGCTGTGAAGAAGTAGCTTTGTTTTAAGGTTGCAGTTCTCATATTTATGTAATAGCTCAGTAGTTCACTCACCTGTGAAGTAAGAGTTATGATGCCTGAGGAATTTCAAGCTTCTCATTTCAACCTGCCATGTGCAAGTGTCAATCACGAGATTATAGGCTGTGCTAGGCTTTGGGATGTAAGGGATGGCCAGTAGCTTTACAACCCTTCCGCAGAATAATCAAGAGCGCAGACTGATGGAGTTGGAAGGCGAGCGATTACAAGGGAAGCGTTGCTATCAAGTTTCACTAGTTCACAGGTATCAGCATGCTGCTTGACTGCTGCCAGGTAACTCTGAATTACAAAACAAACACATGGTGGTTTGGTTAGAATGAGGCTGTATGGGTCATTAAATGATTTTTCTTTTTAGCACAGCAGTCACAATTCAGCGTTTTTATGAAAGAGGGAGCCCTGAGGAGGTCAGAAGTTTAAGCTTTCTTTCAAGTTCCCTTTCCTGGTGTCAGAAGGCACAGTATGACAGATCCCTTTTGCCAGAATCTATTCCCAGGTGAATTTTGTGAAGTGTCAGGGAAACCTGGGCACAACCAAGAGCTTCATGATACTGTTACGAGTTCTGGCTCAAAAGAATAAAAATCATCTTCTTTAATAGTAGTATCTGAAAAAGCATTTTACTTTTTTTAAGGTAGCCTGTTGCTTAGGGTGACCTGTTTTGTATATTAGTAACAGTGTCTCAGCACATGTTGGTGTCCAAGTCCATGATGGTGATCCCTAGACATTTAATCAAATTCCACTCAAATGCTCTTAGAGCATTGCTTCTCATTTTAATGTTAATTAGAGATTTTAATGTTTATTTTTTTGTTTCCCAGAAATGTTTGCTTTATAGCAACTTGTAAGTTGGATTGTGCCAACAATGTTGAGAAGGTGACATACAGCCATTTTGGTCTTTGCTTCCATGCTGTGCATTTCATAGAGACACTTTAATCAGGAATGAGCAGTTCTGGGGATTGGGAGCTTTGTGATGAACTTGGTAACGCTGTTGGGGGCAGACGTAATTTGGGCACACCAGCTAGTCAAGGCTCTTGGAGAAGCTGGATGTGAAAACACAGTATGAGAAACTCAAGTGTACTTACAATGTGAGATAGTTATAAAAAACTAAGCTGAGGCTACCACTATATTTTAGATCACCAGATACCTGTTACATAACTGCTTTAGTGTGTAGTATGGATCAGTTACTATTAAGTGTTGCATTCTCACTGCTAATCCAAGTTGTTTAGTAGATCCAACATTTAAAAACAAGGTTGAAACAATTTATTCCAGCAGACAATACCTATTTTACGTCAGTTGTCTGAAACAAGTGTTATTGAGAATTGATGAGTTTATCTAAAAATGTTGCAACAAAGTTTGACAAATTTTTGACGTATTGTATAAGAAACATGGTGCAGGAAATAAAATTATTTATCCTGTTCTTATAGTTGAAAAGTAGTATACTTGTATTCTCTAATGTTTATTTCTGAAGCCAGAAAATCAGTTTTGTGTAATGAGAATATTTGTCTTGGAAATAAAGATGTTTGTCGCGGCGCTGCGGTGGCCACGGACAGCTCTTCTACTGGACCGCAGAGGCGACAGCAAAAAGCGCTCGGACGCTCCGGCGCCGCCCGCACCAGAGCGCTCAGGTCTGGCACTCCGGCTGGCTTTAGAGCGCAGCGGCACTGTCTGTCCCTGCTAGGGAGCAGCAGCCGTCGATGAAACTGTAGCAAACCGGCAGAAATGAAGAGGCGGAGGGACTCTCTGGTAGCAATCACCCAGGTTTATTGTAACCCCTAGCGCAGGGGATACAATGTACCTGAATGCGGAGCTGGGGAGGCGGGCTCCGGCTGCCGGGAGAGCCCAGGGCAGCCCTTACAGGAGATTATAAGGGAAGCAGGTGTGGTTTAGGTAGGGGGGGGGGTCCAGGGAATAAACCAATGGGGAACATACACGTAGAACAGGGGGCCAATAATTTTGAACTGGGAATGAGTACATTAACGTCAACCAATGAGAACGCCAGAAAGACAGAACTTTCTAGTAACATATGAATATTAAACTGACTTTATGAATATGTAACTAAACTTGAGGGGAAAGGGGTGTAACCCATAACTTGACTGACGGCAACCAAAGGCGGGAAAACTAGGGGAGATCGGGGATTTCCCCAGCCTCACTTTCACTCTCCTCCTCTGGCTCCTCGCTCAGAGAGGTATAGTCATCCCACTGAACTTCTTCGTGGCCTTGACTGGGTGTAAGAGGCGGTGCTGTGGGGATCAGCCCTGGTGGCTGCATCACCGCCACAGATGTTACTCTTTTAAAATGATCATTTTGATCTGATTTTGTGTTTCCAGAGGGACTCTGTATCTTGTGTCTCACAGGGTGCTTTATCTTGTCCTAATTGTAGCATTATAAAAACTTGAGGTAAAGTTTTAGATCAGTCTCCCTTCTCTTGCACTTGTACCTTCTCTGCAGCAGCTGCATGTTTTGATCCTTGCCTTGTGTTTTGCTATGCTAGTGAAAACAGAGAATTTTTAATAGCTGCAACTAAAACGAACATTAAAATAAACCACAGCTGAATATATGTATTGAAGCAAAACCACAGATTTATTTTGAAAGTTGTGCTGTTTTCATTATAGTTTTTGCTATACATCAGCATATGGTGAGCAGAATTCATATTATAGTTAAAATTCTAGGCCTCTCTTAATGGCTTTGCCTGATATTCTGCCTTTGCAAATGATGAAAAAGGAACATGCTAACTTGGGGCCTATACATGTAAAAAAGGAATAATTCACTCTTCTAATTGTGCTGCAGTCTGAATCAAACAATTTGATGTATTTTCATTGTTATGCTGCCTCCTTTGCCATTTTAAAACACTTAATCAACATTTTAGATAAGTAAAGTTGTAAAGCCACTTTAAAAAGAAAACTATGAAACTGTAGAAGGTTGTCTCGTGATGTTTTTAGCACCAGAAAGCTAAGTATCAGCAAATAATTATCTTTTCAGTTTATTTGTAAGATGCATAGATGGCTAAAAGTCACTTTATCTGATTTTTTTCATAAATGGGAATTTTTATGGAGGACGTACATTTAAATAGAAGAACATGACTGGGTTTTTAAATCAGAAAGTGGCATTATATATATATTGACAGTGTCTCTCTTAAATCTATACAGTATGTGTTTAATTATGGCAAAAATAATGAAAATAATGCAAGAGTTAGCAAAGACTTAAAAAAAGCAAACCAGACCATATGGGACCTCTGAGAGTTGGTTTTTAGCATCAGGACCTGATGGGCAAAGTGCAGAGAACATGCTTGTCCTGTTAGTTTATTCAGTGTTTTTAAGACATAGCAATGTTAATATGCAGGGGCAATGGAACTGAATATGAGCCAGCTTCTTCCTAATTACAGTTCACAGCCTGAGGTATTAAGTTGAATTGACACTGTGCATGGTTTAAATTACTACCTTAAACTCTGAACTGTGATGCACCATACACTGGCACGTTTGATTTAGCAATGATTGCCGCAAAGCAGCAATGTCCAGCAAGAAGAGTCTTAATTCTTAGAGTCTGCTTTTCAAACTTTTTCTCAGATTTTGTTTTGTAGTGATACCTCGATTTTGATGCCATGAAATTTACATTGGTAATAAAGGAGCTGCTTTAAAATAATACTTCAGAGCTAAGAAGAAGATTTTATTGCTTTTCAGTGCTTGTATCCTTAACCAATTTTTTTCTCCACAGTTTGTCAACTCTGCCAATGTTTTTTTTTTTTTGAGAAAATGCATGTTATACTTCATAATTCCTGGTTGATTTGCATTGATACAGGTAATAAGTAGTAGTTATCTATGTGTATGTATATAAAATATTCCCTTTACCTAAGAAACTTAATTTGGGAGTCTTTAAATATAATTTAAACTCAGTAGATAAAGTCTCAGCACTCTGCAGAGGTAATAGTCTCATAGCAGGGATGAAGTGTGTAATCTCTTAGTTCCAGGAGAGGCTGAAAACAACAAAGTAGAAAAATTTATTCTCTGTCACTTCTTTGCCTAGTATTATCACTTTTCTTTTTGGGTTTGCTTTTTGTGGTGTTCTCATCAATGTATGACAATATTATAAGCAAGTGAAATGAAAAGGAGCAAGCTGCATTGTTTTTTAAGATAACATGGTTTCCTTAAAACTGAATTATTACAGGTCATGTGGAAATAAAACCTAATCAAGAATTAAAAGCATGTACAGCCCATTGCACAGCATAGAATTTAATTTTGGCTTTTATCAGCAGCAATGGAAAGCAGCAAAGCCCGTATTTGCTGCCTGTAAGTAGAATATACCTAGAATATCAGAAAGAAAAGTCAGCGAGCAAATAGTGACATTGCCTTATCTTAGCAAATACACATGAATATATAGGGGGAGGTGTTTGGTGAAAGGAAATAGAAGACAGGGCAGAGCCAGAGTAAGGGGACTATAACTGTAGCAGAAGATGGAAAGTCTGATTTACAATGTAGGGTTTCACTGATGGGGAAAAAATGTGCGTGCACTCCAGTTAATGTGAACAGGCACTCAAAATGCTCTAATAAGTCTGTGAAGATTGGAAATGGGGACTTAGTGAGGTGAAGAGAGCGTGTCTGTGTGTTTGTATGCATAAATAAAATGGCTTGCTATTTCCCCTCCTAGTAATACATTGTCTTATTTAGAGGATGATAAATTATTTCTGAACTCACTTTTTCTTCATGGAGCCTGGGAAGGAGGGAATCCAATGATTAATCCAGCTGTATGCTTTCTCAGCCTGAAGTTCTTCACTGCTAGCCTCCCATGTTTGCAGCATGATCCACAAGCACTATCTGCTGAGGTATTCTATTAATGCAGCTTGGACCTGCGTGTTTCTCTGCAGGTTAAATAGCTACTAATGGATTCATCAGTATCTGCCCTTCCAAATCTTGGTGTCTCTCCTCACAGCTTTGTTGCATCCAGGTTTCAGAGGGGTTGCTAGAAAGTCTTAAAGGTCCAATCAAATAATTATTGTTAGTTGAGTTACAGTGATGTTAGTATTTGTTTCCAGTTGCTTATAGACAAAATGATGCATACCCGAACTCTGCAGTGTCTGCTCTTTCTCCGGTGTTATGTTTGCCTGCCCTTTTGGGGTGGATGCTTTCATTTGGGAGAAGGGAGGGACATGGCCAGCCATCATCCTTCTGGCCCTGCTGAGAGGTCTGTGAGGTTGATATTGGTAGCTTTTTACTCCTTATTCTGAAATTCACTTGAATAATTTTTATGTGATTCTACAGGTTGTTTCTGTGCTGCCTTGTCAGAAAGTCTATATAGTCTTAAAGTCTTTTATTAATATTTAAAATTATTTCCTTGGTGGGAACTGCAGTAGTAGCTAGTGGGAAAATCTGGATAGTGGGAAAGTTCTCATTTGCAACTTTGGAAAGACCTGTGAAGGTTGGATCTTGTTGAAGTATTGTCCTTAAATATTGATGGTTTGCAGAGTAAGTTTTGGTTTTATTTACATTTAACATGTAATTATTCAGCACCTCATTAGAAAGCTGTTCATTCTTCTGCAGTAGAGCTTTTGTACCCGCAGTCATGAAAGAAGCTCCAAGGGCTTTGAGGTATAAGAGGACAAAGCTATATCATTGTGTATTGAATAAACATTTTAGCTAAGTATCATTGAAAGGGCTTAAATGCATTTTCAAGGTATTATCTTCATTATTGAAATACTTAGTGTTCTAAAGTAGATCAGAAACATGGCAGCAAATAATGGAGAGATCTTTTGAGTATTTTAGAGGATGATATCGACAAAAGACCTGGTCTATGTATCTCCTCAAGGTTAAAGAAAAGATTTTTTTTCTTTTTTTTTTCTTTCCTGACTCTGACATAAGTAGTATTTTTATATAAAATGTGTAATAAAATGGGGAGTAATAGCCAGTCTCTCTCTCTGTGTATGTAATAATTATTAATGGGCTGTGCTATAATAATACCATTGGCCTTCTTGGCTACCTGAGCATGCACTGGCTCATGTTCAGCTGCTGTCAACCAGCATCGCCAGGCCCTTTTCCACTGGGCTCCTTTCCAGCCACTCTGCCCCAAGCCTGTAGCACTACCTGGGGTTGTTGTGAGCAAAGTGTAGGTCCTGGCATTGGTCTTGTTGGACCTCATGCTGCAAAAAAAAGCTTGGGTGGATAGACACATGAAAATTACATAGGTTTTTTAAGCAGCAAAGTAAAAAGAAAGTCTTTGTCCATTAGAAATAGGGACATAGAAGCAGAAAGGATGAAAATGACAGTTTTGTCAATCAGCTTTTACTAATGCTGCATAATAAGCACCAATGTTGCCACAAGATAGTGAAGATGGCTGTAGTGTGAACAAAGAGCAGGGTTATCTGTGACTGTAGGACTCTGTTTTGTGTGTGTGTGTTGGTTTGGATCATAATGAGTCTGTGTGTTCCTGGCTGTCCAAGATGGCCAATGTCATCCTGACTTGTAACAGCAATAGTGTGGCCAGCAGGACCAGGGCAGGGATTGTCCCCTGTCCTCAGCGCTGGTGGGGCCACACCTCAAATCCTGTGTTCAGTTCTGGGCTCCTCACTACAAGAAGGACATGAAGGTACTGGAGCGAGTCCAGAGAAGGGCAATGGAGCTGGGGAAGGGTCTGGAGCACAAGTCTGATGAGGAGCAGCTGGAGGAGCTGGGGGTGTTCATCCTGGAGAAAAGAAGGCTCAGGGGTGTGACCTTATCAGTCTCTACAACTGCCTGAAAGGAGGGTGTAGCCAGGTGGGGGTTGGCCACTTGTCCCAGGGAACAGGTGACAGGACCTCAATTTGCATCATGGGAGGCATAGGTTGGGTATTAGGAAAAATTTCTTCACTGAAGGGGTGGTCAGGTTGCCAAAGGGATGGGCTGCCCAGTGAAATGATGGAATCGCCATCTGTGGAAGCGTTCAAAAGGCTTATGGATGTGGCACTTGGAGACATGGTTTAGTGGTGAACGTGGTGATGCTAGGTCAATGGTTCCAGTTGATGATTTTAAAGGTCTTTTCCAACCTGAACAATTTTATTATTATATGAAATAGCAATGGAAAAGCAGCATAAATACTAAGAACTCCTTGTCTAGTTTTTCTTTTCTAAGTAAGATGCACTTGCCAGCAGAATTGTTTTGAAAATTGGTTTCCCTTATATTAGGACTTGTTCTGCTTTTTATTTTCTGTATTTAGGGTACTCAGTTCATCTTGACATTAAACATACAACAGCAGACCTACAGTAAACTGAAGACCAGGGAAATATGTTCCTCCTCTCTATTTTGTATTCAAGAAAGTGAAAAAAATAATCTTTATAAATAGATTTTCATAGTGGTACTTCTCTGGGATTATGTGTTTGGAGAGTTTTTCAGTATTGCATTATTATGTACCATAAACCAAATGATTTTATGATGCTATTTTATTCTGCCCACAAAAATAATTTTATTTTAAGGAATATATACTACCTTAGGCTTAGTTCTGTAAGTAGTTCTTGGGGATTTTCTTTGTTTTGGGTGGAAAACAGTATTAGATTTTTCTGTACTGGTGAAAAACCGTATCTGATGGGTTTTGGGAAACTTACTGTAGATGTTGATGTTCTCCTGCTGGCTTTTATGATTATTTAATATTGTTGAAACAAGCCACTAGGTGGCAATATCAATTAAAAAATTTCCAAGACTTGCAATTCAAGTTGTCATCTAAAATGGGGCACTAGGGAATAGGTTTGATTAAAGTGAAAACATTACAATTTTTTGTATGCAAAATTTTCTTGATGTAGAGAGGAAGTGTTCTGCCAAAGCACTTGGTATGGGTGTTTGGTGACTGAGGACAGCTGGGTATATTTGCTTGGATAGAGAGGAAACGTGGTTTTCCCTTTTTGGTATGCCTGCAGTATTTGTTAAACATTTGCAAAGGTGAACTATTATCATATTACTTCTTGATGAAACTTGTTCTAACCTACCAGTTAGAATCAGGTGCATTGTGTCAGTTTTACTTGATAAATGATTCCTCACTGGTGTGAACATGAACCATTTAAAACCAGTTAATTTAAAATCAATGTGAATTTACTTACGTCTGTGGATGAAATGATAAAATATTTAATTGTCTGTTACAAATAGACACTTCTTAATGGATGTGCTGATTATATCTTTGGTGTAGGTGCCACTGCAGAGCACACAGGCTGGGTTTGTATGTGAGAGAGAAAACTGAAGAGACCTGTCATTAAATAGCTGGTGAGCACAGCTTAGCACATGAAGAAACCATATCCCACGTCACAGGGCTTGTCTTATCAGAGGTGTCTGGTCCTTTCATTTAGATATGTATATGCTTTTTCTGGTTCCTGCTCAGGAGCTGTTCAAGCTCCTTTGGGAATACATATAATGAAATTGTAGGTATGCAGAAGACAGTGGCATTTCTGCTTTAGTGTGATTTTACTGGAGCTCCTGTCTGCCTGCTCCATCCTGCCAGTACCACATCACATACATTTTTGAAACATCTGTGTAGTATGCTGTTCTCTTGTTAGGCTGTCTTTCTTCCTGGGTGCGTTAGTTTTTTTGGGTTTATTTCCAATGCTTTGTCCTGTAAGTAATGGGCATGTCAGTAACACTGCTGAGGCCCTTGGGTATTTTTGAGGTAGGGCTGCCTATTGCTTTAGTACTTGGTCTTTATTATGTTAGGATTTACAATAATTTTACCAGGCAGTGGCTAGAGGAACTAATTTGTCTTGGAGTGATTTATATTTTGCCTTTCTCTGTTGTGGTTATCTGCAGTGTATTAGGGTTTTGCAGTGATTGTGCTTCTCAGTCCTTATGTCATGCAATTTCTCCTGATGAATTTCTGGTGTGGTTGATACAGCACAAGCATTCCCTTGAAGTATGCTTTTTCAAGTGGTGTTGAAAATTCTTAATTTGATGGTCTTTGTGCCCAGTGAACTCTGTCATAGATCAGACTGGATCTAACTGCTTGTTAGAGAGGTTGTGAGTGGTAATATTCCCATAAGTTGCTATGTCTAGTGTATGAGGTCTAGGCAATTAAAGATCATGCCTTTAAGGATTGGATTTTTTGGGGTTTTTTTGTTTGCTTGTTTAAGTTTTCTTACAGGTTCAACTTCAGTTTCTTTTGCATTTTCTTTTTAAGGTAAGTAATTACATCGTACATGGTGGTATTGTCACTGTAACGTGGTTCTGTGCACACACTGCCTCTGTAAGTGTAGGTAGTTTAATCTTACTCTATTACAATAGACATTTAAACACTACTGGGATAAGAGGAAAGTATTTCTAAAACTTTATTTTGTGGTAAGACCTATGCCTGTAGAGTCTGCTGCTATTAAGGTTTTTATTAAGTTTAATAATTCATAGTTTATGCACTACACTGTCAGAGGCTGTGTAGAAAGTACTTCATGGTTATGAGCTGTCTTAGGCATCAGGATCTTAAGACTATCTTAAGGATCAGTAAAGCCACATCAATACTGTATCTGGGGTAACTGAGCAGGGAATGTAAATGCTAAAATTCACTTAGCAGGCAAAATGAGTTGGCACATGCTGTTAAAGGTTTTTAGACTCTGACCCAGAGTCCAGTGCTGACTTTCTTGCTGTTTTTCCTCTTATTGGTATTCATTGTTGCATCCTTCTATAGGTGAAGCATCTTGGTCGTGTGTGAAGTGGCCTGTGTTAGTGCAAAGCAGAAATTTGCTTGTGTTGTAGATGAGGGTGTATTTTCTGTGATTGTGTCAGTTTTGAATCCTGGTGGTATTTATTCTACTACAAAGAAACACTATAATTCTCTTAGCTGTCCTTTTTCTCAGAGTGTATTGTAGCCAAAAATAATGTTATGTCATTTCTGCTTAATAGTTTTTCTTCCAGGTGTGGCATGTACTTGGCACAGTGGGTGTCCACGCCCTCCTGGCATTCTTGTTCTGAGTGGTGTGCCTTCTGTGATGGTCTGGTGTCTGTTATTACAGGCTTACCGTATCCAGATCTTTCCAAATGGGTCTCCTTTAACAGTTTCCTAATACTTTTTTGTCATTTTCTACCTTAGTGTTGCTCCCTTGCCTCTTCAGGCAGCTCCTGGTTCTATAAGGACAAGGACAGCAATGATACAGTCTGAACATTTTTTGTACTTCAGCGCCATCCATCATGCTTTCCTTGTTGTGAATTTTTTTTCTGATATTTGAATGGTCCTTCATTAGAATTTTTTTTTCTTCTGAGGGAGCCCATTAAGAGTGAGTACTGAATGCCTTTGTTCTTGTGAAAGCTGGGTCTTCTTTTACTGGTTTCAGTTTGTTTAATCACTAAGCAGGTCCCTGATCACATTTATATCTGAGAGAGCTTTTTTCCCTTTGGAAACAAGAATCCTCGAATAAGTTAAAAAACCCAAAACCACGGCAAAAGCCAACAGATGGACTGCTGGAACTACCTGCCTCAGCAAGTATCCTATCAGGACTGTGTCCTGTACTTTTGTCTAAGACACATCAGAAAGTGGGACGCCTTGTGGGATGTCTGTTTTCTTGTCTGCCTCATAGGCTGCAAATGCTTTAATTCCCTTCATTTAAGCTAATTGTAACATGTTTTTTGCAGTGCTTTCCAGTTTAAGGTTTATAGATTGCACATGCTTTTAATGTTTTTCCCTATGCAAATAACAGTTTTGTTACTTTCCCTTCTGCTTCTTGAAGACAGAGTAAATTCTGTGGGTGTGCCCTTGGTTTACATCTCCCAGAGATCCAGCAAAGCAGTACCCGGTTTGGGTCGAGCAGCAGTACAGCCCCGGGGAGCAGGGACTGCAGGCTGCTTCTGCAGTGAGGGAGATGTGGCTCCTGGGCAGGAGGAGATCCTCGAAAGCAGCCCAGGCTGAACACTCAGCATCCAAGCTAATGGATCTGTTGTTTCTTTGAAATCACCAGAAGGGTGTAAAACAGTTCACTGCTTCTTCCTGTACCTTATGGTTTGTGCTCAGGAAGTGCTACCAGTATGTGTGTGTTTGTAGAGCCTGAAATAAAAAGTGTTTCTGGTTCATCTGTGTTCCAGTGGCTCCTTAATTGTGATCTGACAGGCAGGGAAAAATGATTTGCAGTGACTTCGCAAAACTACAATAACCACGAAGTTGACAATGAGTTTTGGTGGTGGTCTGAGAAATTTTGGAGGATGCCAGTGGTCTTTGCTCCACAATCATCTGAGTCCATCTGCTTCCAGTGTGGGTTTTCATTCCTGTTCAGTACAGCATATTTTTGAGAAATGGGTTCAGCAAAGTATGGATCTGTTTTTGATAGCTGCAATACAAAAATATTTCTTTGTGTGTAGTAGAATTATTTTCCTTCTTTTTTTGCTTTGAAAAAGAAAAGCAAATGCAATGCAGTTTGGCTACAGGGCTTATTTAGTTAAATTCTGAATACAAACTAAAATAGTGTTTCTATTGTATTGAATTTTCTCCTGTATGTTTATGTTGTCTCAGGCAAATTAGCCCAGGCCCAAGATCTTGTCTTGAAAGATAACCGAGTTATATGCTACAGAATCTACTGTGTTCCCATTAAGTTAGTTTCCATTTGTGTCCAAGTAATTATTTGTTTACAAGGTACATGTTGAATTTTACTTCATTTCTCCTCCAATAAAAGGTGACTGCTCTGTCAAACATGAATGAGGTTTGAAATATAAAGAGCTATGTAAATGATAAGTCACGTTTACAGAGTTAAAAATGAAATTTTAACTGGCAAAGTGGCAAAGCAGCTGGTTATCTGTGTGCTTATGAACAATTTGAACATAAACACAAATGTAAATAGTAAAGGGAAGTCAGTTTCACAACCAAAAAAAGCGATACTGCATCTTTTAGTACCCTTTGGTGCATTTTTAAATGGTTTTGTTTTGCTTTGGTTTTTTTCTTTATCCTCCTGCAAAGGTTTGGCAGTTCTGTGGTACAAGCAGAATACTGGCCATCAGTCAGTATTACAGCTCGAGCTGCATGCTTGGGTTGGCCTCTTTCCTACTTCCATTTGTATTGCATGATTGATAAAATCAGTCAAAAATGCACTATTTAGAATATTTCTCAGAATTTGATATTTTGTAGTTTGTTACTAGGAGCGTGGGGAGTATATAATAAAAATGTAACTGTCCTTGTAGCTGCCATGATATAGTACACAGCCTGATTCTTTTTCACTTGAAGAACAAGCAACTTAAGTAATAGGCTACTCTGAGATAGGTGAAAGGTCCCACCTATTTGTCCTGTTCAGATTTCCTGTGAGTGCTGTCATCTTCTACAATGAGATTTTCCTTAAAGAAAACTTTTCTTTTTATTCTTCAGCATAGAAATTACATTTGCTTTGGTGGATTTAAGAGCCAAGAGAACACTGGTTTATGCTTTTGTCTAAAATAGTCTGTGAAGTAAAAGGGGTCTCGCTTCTTCATGCTATGGTAGGTTTAAAATACTATTTTAATTTGCTTTAAAGTGCATCAGCTACTGTAAGTAATCTCCATGTTAGCATGTTGAGGGGCTAAGATGAGCTTTACATGTTAATAAATTCTTTGATGTGCATATAAATCAGTCCTAGACTGAAAATAGTAGCAAATGCTAAAATACCTATTTTTGTAACTTCTAAGTACAAGGTAGTATTCCAGAGAAGCTGAGAGCTTCAAAATCTTCCAGGGACCTAGCAGGCTCTGCAAGTGACAACCTTTTCTAGACTAGTCCTAAAACCAATTCAGAAGGAGATAACGGGTCTCAAAGACAAACCATGAAAATGCATTGGAATTTCTTGCTGGGCAGGGAGTGTTGAATTAACACCTCTGATTTGGGCAGGTGTCAGAGTTTTGCTGTTTTGTGTCAGGAAGGGGTGTTAAAAGGATGTTGGAGAATCTTGCAGTAACTGGAGTAAGAGAGTGGGGGAGGGAAAGGTTCAAATCATAGGAAATCATGTGCTGTTAACTCTGTAATTTGTTTATGACAGTGTTCTTGTGATTAGTTATTTTTGCAAGTGTTTCTACCCACCCTTTTGAATTTATTTAGTGAACATACTCAAAATCTCCATATTTTAACAATTAAAACATATAATCCAAACTTATCTTAATAAATATTACTAAATGTGAAAATTACTGTGGGAAGAAAGGTGAAAAGGGTACTTCTGCCTTATTTAAATTGTGTACTTGGTTAAATTTTTCCTAAAATCACCATAGATACTAGTCACATTTGTCATTAAGAAAAAACCACTCCTAGATAACCTCATTATTCTATTTCCTGCTGTGCATTTACCTTGTGCTAGAGAGGGAGCTGTGCTGCTGTGAAGATTATTCTTATGCTGTGCTGCTTTGGAAAATGGCTTTTGTGTTCTGCAAACCTGGAACTTGTATCTAACAGGGATTTGTGACTTGTGACTGCATTTGTGACTCGCTGCCAGGCTATGGTGAAATGGCTGTAGAAAGCAAAGCTGATGGAAATCTCATCACTGTGATTTTAAAACTGGACCTTTAAGCAAGAATTGGGTATTCCTATATTGCTTTATTTTTGGCTTTAGACTGCAGGTCTATCTGCCTATCTTAACTGCAGTGACCAGGAGTGTGGATATGGCTTTGAAGATGTGGTGTTTCAGGACTGCAGTATGTATGTTATGGTCCACCAGGGTTTTTATTTCCGACAGCCATAGTTATAAATTTTATGCTGTTCTTTAGCTTGTGTGGTATTATTTAACAATGGGTAAAGAAATGACTAGTGTGAGTGAAGCTAATATTGTGTTACTTAGTTTTTTGAATACCATTAGGGTGATGTAACTGCCTTAGATGTGGCATTTTGCACTCGTGCTGAGGTGAAAAGTGTGGAGTGGGCAGAAGTAGTTGAAAGGCTTTGTATTCAGTTCTGTGAGAAGAGCGATCAAAGTGCTTGTTAGTCTTACTACATCATGTTAAAACACCAAAAACTGCAATGGGACACAGCTTAATTTTAATACCAGAAGAACAGGGAGAGAAAGCTAATTTTACTTTAAATAAATTAGATCACTAAGGAGGCTGCTCAGGAATTATTTAAAAAAAGTTATCATAGAAATTGGCATATTAAGTTTTTCTGGGTCAGTTTGGGGAATGAAGTTTTAAGCCAGGCGTTAGGGCATTTATTCATGTTTGTGGAGACTTCTATGGAAATACAAACCCAAAGCAACTAGGAATACTTAGCTACTTATTTAGACACTGATGGAAGAAAAAAAAAATTGACTTGTAAAGGAAAATCTTACAGTAGCTTATAGCAGGCTGAAACATGAGTAATTAAAGTACTAAGTCAATGTGGATTATTCCAGCATGAGCTAGTCTGAATTTGCTTCATTATTTGATTGTGCTGCTGCTGGTGATGAACTGAAATCAAGACCTTTGGTCATTTAATAAATCCATATAAGGAGATGAATATATTAGATTTATAATCTCAGTAATGCACTGATTTTTAGCTACTTGCAGCAATGCATGTATTTGAATCAAGTGTTCTTGAATCATTAGTTGGAAGACATTAGTAAACCAGACAACTTTGTTTTGCATGACACCTACATTTAATTTTGTTTTGGACTCTACATGTTGTTCATTTTTAATGCTACTTGTAGCACATTTGATATTCTAAATGTAACAAACTGGTGTTTTTTGTAATAATTTATGCTAGGTAAGTTCAAAGCCTTTAGCAAAGGTCACATAGGAATATAACTTCAGAGTCATGAAAGCATCAGACTCCTCCTTTCAATTTAAGTGACATGCCAGAGGTCACTTGGAAAAACATCTTTTAGGTAGACAAAGGAGACCTTTCATTCCCATCTCAGACATCAGCTGATGGGGCTCTCCAAACAAATTCTTTGTTTATGTGCATCTCATTTACAGTTACTAAATTACCAAATGAAAGTTAAGTACTGTCTTAGGCACTCAGAATATTTGTACAGTCAGATTCTCCATCAAAGCAGAAATTACTTGTCAGATCTAAAGCAGATGAAAAATAAAGAGGGTGGGTTTAACACTTGTGATGTTTTAAACAGAACAAATGTTATTTATTTTTTTATGCCTTCAAGTGATAGATCTCTATACTACAGAATTTCCAAAGTAGAATTGTTTGTCAGACTTATTTGTGGATTGACAAAGCTTTTATTTATCTTTTACTATGTGTGTTTTAGAAATTATTTGCTCATTTTGCCTGCTCTTGATCCTTATATTAGACATGACTGAAAATGTTAGTTCTTCTATAGAGCAATATTTTTACCTTACTTATATAGTTCTAAACCTGAAGCCCTAATACATCATAGAGGAAAACAAGCTTTTTCAGTGCTTTGGTAAGAAAATAACTAACTAATAGCAGCCTTTAAGTAAAGGCTAAAGTTAATTCCTATAAATGTTCTCAAGGTGTTTAAATTTGAAGCAGTATTTGAGTTTTAGTCCGCCTTGCAAGGGAAAAATTTTGGTTTGAACCTCCTTACTTGGAAGATTTTTTCTGAAGGATTTCCCTGCTGGCATTGACTTCAACTTTCAGAACACAGGCCCCTGGTATAAGGAAGAGGCACTTGTACAGGGCCATCCTAGAGCACAATGCGCAGGGGGGCAGAGGCACATTAAGCTATCACGTTATATATATGTTTTTTGTTCTAACATTGAGAGTGATGTCTTCTGTTTCATTTTTTTTCCTATACTTGTATTTCATTTTGCAGGAGTTTAAACCTGAAGTAATGACTTATCTTTCAGATAATGGTAAGCTCTGTAATTGTTTTCTGTAAATAATACTGAACGTTGTGATAGCTCACCATCTGCCAGCTCTCCAACAGAGGAAAATACTTTGCAGTCTCTAAAATTGCCCTCTTAGTAGGTTTTATATTCTTTCATTTGCCTCCTTCTTGAAAGAAATTATGGCCTGAGGGCTCTTGAAGCCCTGTTGGACATTTCTCTCTCAGGATAACTCATGAACTCCCTCATCAGCAGTTCTGAATTTTAAGGTATGCCCTTCTCATAGGAAAAAATACCTCAAGCACAAACCCAAGCCTGGGGATTGCTTGTGATAATTCAAAGAGAATGACAATTCTTCTACATTATCGTATTATTTGTCTGTAATGATTAAATATACAATAGTGCATTTATTTTTAATTACAGGAAGTATTGCTTTGAAAATTAATTCCCTTAAATGTGGCCTTCCATGTTTTGATTGATGATCTACAAATATTAAAGCATTATCCTGTGAAACCCTGCCTGTCCCACTAGGTTTCAGAAGTTGTATTTCTGCTTTACTTACCTTCTTTATTTTAAATGGGATATAGATTAAATACCCTGGTCAGTTAAGACCTCATTGAAGAGGTAGGACCTTCTGAGGTTCAGGGTTTTATGCGGGCTACATGTGAACATAAAGCCATTAGAATCTACATGAACTTTTTGACATAAATGTTGCAGATGTCCCTAAGACTTTGATATCTCTGACAGCTGCACTGAAGACTCAGTGGTTTGAGTAGTTTCATTCTGTTATTTTTCTCACTTCCTGAACTATTCTCATTGAACTTGTTTTAATTGATTGCCTTGATAGTAGAAAAGCAAGGACCTTGGACTGATTTGTCCTGATGATACACGCTCATCCATGTATTGATGACTATTACAATTTGAAGTCTTCAAGGGTTCTTCTCAGTGAGCAGGTAGTGCTTATGACAGTGACAATGCTGTGAGATCATTACATTTAATTAGCATAATTTGACTTAAAATAGGACTTTCTGCTCAAGAATGAGAAGAGAAGCAATCAATAGACAAAAAAGGTTTTGATCTTCATTTATTAGCTGGTATTTGTTTCTAGAAAATCATTAGGTGCATGACCTTTGATTTAAAAAAAATTTTTAGATAGAAATAAAGTTGTTTAACCTTTCTCCTGCATGATTTGGCAAGCCACATACAGTTAGAAATTCTGCATGCCAAATTTGTCCTTGAAGTGATGCTTAGATAGAGGAGTTTATTTTAACATTGAATGTTGAGAGTAGGTTCAGAATGAAGGTTGGAGTGGGTGAAGGCTACTTTGATCTCTGTAGTTATTGAAGAATCTGGGAAAGAGACCTGTTACCATCCTTTGGAGAACTAGTTGAATAATTTAGTATCTTTTGTGGTTTGGGTTCAGTTGGTTTCAACTGTAGAAAGGAAATGTTGACTGGTCATGTGACATTGTTGATAATGACTAGCAGTCAGTGACACTGTGCAGTTGCCCACTTAATGGTACAGAAAGGTGTGATTCAAGAAAAGCATTAGCATATAAATGAAGGGTAGCAGTGTCTCCATATTGCTGCATACGTAGAGGCAAAAAGCAGATACACATAGTGTTAAATGTAAGCACTGTTGTTTTAAAAGGTTAAATAATACTGAGATATCCTACTCTTCAGGCAGATCAGTAAGTGAATATAGAATTCAGTAGAGATTTAAAGAAATGCACATTTATTTAAGAAATCAATGTAGTTTTGTCGTCTAGTGAAGTCATAAAACCAGTAATAGGAAGGTATTTTAAAGTTCATGGTTCTAGAAGACACAGTCTTTAAATTCATAGTATTTTCATATTCCTGCTCTCAGAGGCATTGCAGCAAGGTTATTACTAATCCCTTCTTCTTCAAATTTTGCATAACATTAATTCCATATGTTAAAGAACACTGTGCTGCTAAAGATACCATATTGCAGATGAAATTGTGTTAGACTGCCAGTTCATTCCAGATGAAGTTAGTATGGAATCACGAAAGCTCTTGAAAGAATTAAGAAAACTCCCCAAACCCCCCAAAACCCCCTAGAGTGTGTGATGTTGTGCTGTGACTTAAGATAAAAAATGCAGAAGAGCATCTTAATTGAGGCTGGGAGCAGTAAAATATATTTATATGCTAAAAGGCAGCTTCTCAAGTGGGTAGAAGAATTTATGTGAGAAAGGAAATATGTATGCCTTACCTACCAACTTGATCACTACAGGATCATCCCCTTGAGTCCTTCCAAGAAGCATGCACAATGAATTCTATTTCTTATTTTGACTGAAGTATCCTTTCAAAATTTCTTCATCAACATTTGCTATTAAACTGATCCAGATTAATTTTTTCCTTATTATCTGCACTTGCTTACTCCCTCATGTGCAAATCTGATTGCATCATCTGTCTCTTCATATCTGTCAGCATTGTAAGCCTTGCCCACTCATTCCTTATCTCCTGTAAATGCTCCATTCTTCTTCCCCTGGTGTTCCTGTCCTATAAATACCCTTCACCACCAACATTTGCAGCTCCTGCATTCATCTTTTTCAACATCCTTAGCCATTTCTGCCATCATAGCCATAAGGAGCTGAGGGGATGATGGATGTGGTTGGCAGTTGCATTACTTCAATGATGAATGTTGCCTGTGTAGAAGCACTTATAAATGCTTTTATCTCGCCATGCTTGCCTTCTCTTCCCCCATGGTACGCTCCTTGTATTCTTAGCCCGTGAGCTCTTCATTCAGGGAAGCAGGTTTTTCTCTGGGTTTTTTATGAAACAGTATGTTCTAACCCTAACTCAGGGCAATGTAATATAAACTCTGTATAAGAATACTTCATTATTATGTAAGATGTTTTGGCTGGTATAAACGGTATCCTCAGTGTTTGCTGTTAATTCTGTGTCTGATGGCAGTGTTGGAGCCAGAATATGGAAAACTGGAGTCTTAGTAGGCTTTGAAGTCTGTCACAAATGCTTCATGGCTGTAGTGCTGAAGGAGATAATAATAAAGACTTAACATGAAAATGTGTCTTAAAAAGGTGTTAATACCATAATGTAGAGATGTATATGGAGCACGTTTATCCTAGCATTTCTTTTTGAAGGTACAGAAAGTACCTACTAATGAGCAAAGAAAAAGAAAGTGATTTTAATTGGAAGGCATTATAATAGTCCTCAAAAGGGAAACTTGTCTGGGATCTCCCTGACAATTGACACTGTCCACAATCACTGGAAAAATGTGCATTTTGGATTTTGAGTGAACTTACACTACAGTGCTGTGTCAATAAAACACAAATGTATCCTGGTACTTACTGGGCATAATTGTGTTTTTTTGACGAACTGTGTGCAGTACAGCTGTCTCTGAGATGAGAGGAAAGCAGTGGTTCAAGAGCATCATCAGTGCCAAGTGTCCTCTACAGCGTTTTGCTTACAAAGAGAGAGAAGGCAGTATTGTAATCAGTCTGCCTTGAGGAATGCCGCAGGAAAAAGATGACTAATGATTTTTTTTAAAACAGTAAAGCAAACTGCAAAGGAACAGGGATTACTGGAGGGATTTAAACATGGACTGTAATAAAATATTGATTTCAACCCCTTTTCCTCTCTGCCACACTAATGAAAGTTTTCTTTGTACTTTGTCAAAATGAGTCTTACAGGGCAGAACTCAGGTTAGTGATGAACATCTCCTCTTCCAGAGAGCCGGTCTAGCTCTGTAGGTATAACAAAACTGAAATGGTTCTTGTCTCAGTGTTGAAATCTGTGGTGAAACATGCTGTGAGCTTTTCAAACATGGAAAACACTGAACTGACCAACAGCGTCAGGTGAATTGAACATTACTTAATCAGAAGCAATATTTTGAGATAGCTGTGGGATATGTAGCTTTGTGTTAAAAATGGAAAACATAGCTATTCACGTCGCTTATTTTCCTCATTCATACATAACAATTAACACATTCTTTTCATATTCAGTAGACGGTTGCTGCTTTTTGAGCCAGTCACAACAATGCCAACATGTAAGGAAGCTATTTGAGAAAATGAACAATGTAAAGGAGACTAGTAGTTTAAAATGTGTTCTCTGAGCACATTCTCTCTGGGCAGACATTAAGAGGTTAACACACAGCTTAAAATATATAGATAGTCGACCTGGTATACAAAAATAGTCTTAAGGACAAGGCAAAAAAAGAAGAAATCTTTGACATGATTCAAGACCACATACTCACAATGAAGTAAGGAAAGATGAGTACAGGCCTGCCAGAGGGCTTAAACTGGGATTGTGATTGATGACACCACATGTGAGTAAATGCATGCAGCTCACAGCTTGGCTTTTGGCATGTGTTAGCAGCTAATAATGTGCAGGATTTTATCTCTGCTAGTAAACCCAAAGTACAGTTACATTTCGGTCTCATGTGTGCCACTTCTAGCACTGCCAAAATCTCCTTAACTGGCAAAGAGAGACAAATTTTGGCTGTAAACTTTGGAACACTTAAAGCAAAATTTGTGAAATGAGCAGCTTTCTTGAATATTTGATTGTTGTGTCTGTCCAAGGGCAAGAGGGAGGAGGCAAAAACAGGCTCTGCCCCCGTTGCAGGTACATCAGTGCTGTACAAGTAGGGCCAGATGGTCAAGTGAGGCATTTCTGGTGTTTTGTAATGACTTAAATGACTTGCAGTGACTAAAGATCCCACACCTGTGTGAACCCTCTGCTCTTTTCAGGCTGTTTTGCAAAACACTGATGTCCCCATCTCAGAGGAGAAGTTAAAAAACCCTGAACAACCAAACAAAAAACAGACAAGAAAAAAAAAGTAGAGAGAAACAAAACCATCCAGTTATCCTCCAGCTGACTAGTTTTTGTGTGTGCTGTGCCAGAAATGCACAGAAAGTAGTTAGAGTATGGTTGTAGTTTGTGTGTGTTTGTTTTTAAACTCTGATTATCTCATGCAACTGTTCTCTCTTGGTCACTCGGTATGCAGATACTGTTGTCCAGGAGCAGAATGGAGAGGTAATTTAAGCTGCTGTGGTACCAATCTGTATGCATGGCAGTATGCAAGGCATGAACCAACCTGTGCCATTGCTAGACGGCCTCTCATTAGCTTCTTTAAAAATATTTCAGTGATCTGACACTGCAGGTTAATTGGCAGGATAAAATCATTTATACTTTGTGACATGATTTAATAATAACAGCTAGCTACAATTTAGGTAATGTTTTCAGTTTAATGATCACAGTCTTGGTTTGAATTCTAACTGTATCTTTAAATTTTAAAATGTTGCATTATTTATGTTAATATAAACCTTTATTATAAAAGTGATAAGTCAGAACAAAAAACCACTACATGTCAGCACTCTGGGATAGATTTTGCTACACAGCAAAAGATGACATCTTTGTTGATTGACCTATTTCTCTTTTGCCTGTTACTTGGACTGTGGAAAATTCAATTTTATTATATCATTTAGCTGCCTGCTAGTAGATTTGTTAAAACCTTAGTTCAGTGAATGGTTACAGGATTAAATCTTCTATTGTTCAACTGTTCTGTTCAGCCACTTTTCAATTGATGTTTGCTAAAACATGCCCTTTTATAAGATACTTCAGTCTTTCTGACGAAGATTCTGTTTCTTGAACCTGCTGTGTCTAAAATCTTGTCTTCTGTCGGGAATTCACATGCTCCTATGTGAACAGATAGTGTGGTATTAGCTTCAAAGTTTAAAAAAAAAATTAAATGCACAACTGAGTTGAAAAGGGTCAATAGGAGTTGCTGTAACTGTGGCAGTATCCAGAGTCTTTCAGAGTGTGGCCCTGGCTGCAGAACACAGACTGGGGCCACACCTGTTCTGGAGCACTCATGCTCTGGAAACAACATAATGGCTACACTGATAATTCTGTTGTGCTGCCAGCAGTAGCAATATATTTATCCCCTCTGAAATTTTAAATTTTCGAGGACAGTAATTAAAAATACTGATTCTACAATGGCCCTTACTCTACCCATCATGGGTTTCAAGAATTTGGCTTGGTAACCAGGAGTTTCATGTAAATAGAGATTAGGGGCATTATAGGTCTGAAAATGTTCTTACAGTCCTGTATGTGTCTCTTAATCCACAAATATATCTGCTTAGATTTATCCCATTTAACTTTATCAGCCTGAGTGCATTTCCCTCAGTATTTAAATTTCCTTTTTCTGTTGTGTACTTCCTTGTCTATCTTGCCATAGTACTTTAAAAAAAAAAAAATTAGCCCTTTTGTTACTTTGCACAAATATAAGAAAGATGGTAAGAAGGAAATACAAGAGAAATTTCTATGGTTTTCCCTGTCTACTTTTTAAAAATTATTTTTCTCAGCCAACATGCCTATGCAATCTTACAATTTTATTTGAACTTTTATAAGCACTCCACTTTTTCTCCACTGATCCTCTTCCTGGTTAGTTGTGACTTTCCTGTCTTCAAACTTTGTCATATCCATGTTATTTTCTTTCTTAATGAAGATGAAATGTTAATGTGATTAATGGCTTGCGTCTCTATAGGGGGATTTATGTGCTAGTGGCAGTATATTAGTACCTGTTCTAATCTTTATCATGTGTGGGTTACAGTGAATTAAAAAAATGGAATGGCTGAGTGACTCTACTGTTGAACAAATTAAAAAACCATCCAAGCCATAGCATTCTTTCCCTGTTTATACCTTATAGAAGGAAAGTGAGTTGATGTCATTAATATCCAAAGAAGGGTGATGTTAAGTGATATTTTAATCCCATGTTAAATCACAGCAGAAGTTGGTACCTAAATGGGTGAAGATTATATGAATAGATACAACTACCTGAATCTGTACAGTAAAGGTGGGATTCCCTTGATCTCACGTGGATGTCTTCAGTGTAGGCATCCACATTCGATCTGGTTACAGAGGCTTCTTTACTGTTGGTGGAGAGATGCTGGCACTTGGGGGGATTCAGCCTGTTTGGGATTAGATTAACCAAGAAATGAGTTGAACTCTGTCCTGAGTTTGCAATTTCCCCGCCTATGGTAAAAGGAGCTTGTTAACTCAGATGTAGACACTAATAGGCAGAATTAATTTCATCTGTCTAAAGGTTAGTGGTTGAGAATTGTCATTATGCCTGTTCAGTCAGTGGAACAAGTAGAACTGTAGGAAAACCATTTTTTCTCTCTTAAAAATCATACTGATATCCTCAATGATCTTGATAGTAGGCTAGGGATTTATACACCTACAAATGCTGGGTTTAGTAGCTTTTACAACTGTTCCAGCTAGATTTTTAAGAGGATCTTTTGAAATAGCCAGGTGTAGTGTAAAATAATTTAATTTACACTTCTTCTGGATCTGGCCTTTTCTTTATCTAGTCCCCTTACGTGCTTTCTCAAACATATTAACAGAGGAATGGAATAATTGTAATAATTCTAGAGGGGTAAAGTCTGAATATTTTATCACTTTCAATCACTTTTCCTAATGATATTTCTAAGCAAAAAATAAACCAGGACAATGTTAAGTCTTGTCTTTTTTTATTCTTGTTGGAAGAGTGGTTTGCTGACTCATTTTGATTGGAAGTTTTTCGAACTTTAACATAGCAATTTGGGGGTGTTGCATATTTAAAAAATAAAAAAAAGCAAGCTCTTTTCCCTAGTCTTCTATATAATAAGCATGAAGAATAACTAATCAAAACTCTGAAGAAGATCCAATTTTTAAATGTATATTTTACTTCTTGTTGCCATGATGTTATTGTACTGCCTTATTGACAATGGGCAAAAGCTGAATTTCTAATGTAAAAAAGCAGATGCTGCAGGTTCTCTAAATACACTTTGTACTCTCTTAAAGTCAGGTTAAATTGTACTCAAGATATCATGTTTTCCAAAGTATAGCAGTCTCCAAAACATGGTTTTAAATGTAAGGTGATGGGTGCAACTTGCAGATCTGCCATTTCCTCAGCTGCTCTTGTCATTGCTTAGTTGCTTGTTTGAGTAGAAGCAGCAGTGCAGGCGTGGGAGGAGAGTAGTAATGTCCTTACTGTCATGCCCTTTTAGGGGGAAAGCAAGCATTATTTTCCAATACATATTCTGGGGTATTGTGTAGACACTGCATAGAAAAGCACACGTCAGTCTTCCTTAAAATATTCAAAATGCTCTTGTTGTCCTTCTCCTTAACAACCTCATATCAGCTCACTTAAGTTGAACACATTTGCTGCATTTAGTGTTTTCCCTTGCAAGTTTCAGTCCTCATCTTTTTTTAGTTTGCTTTTCTTCCTACACTCTCCTGAGCTTTCTCATCCTTCTTTGTCTACTGTCTTCAGCTGTCTGTTTTTCCCTTGGCAACATACCTTTTCTCTGTCAATGTTTCTTCTCTTTCTTCCAGAAATTTTGCTGTATTTTTCTCCTGCTTCATTTTTCTCTGCTCTCAGTGATTTCTGCCCATTTTATTTTACTCTGTGTTTCCCAATAGTCTCTGTACTCTTTAATTTCTTTTCCTTCATGTAGCTACTAATTAACTTTTGAAGCTGTATTGGTGATTCTTATAACTTAACAAAATTACATTGTTTAGAATCAATTTGTTAGATGGTCTCTTTTTCTTATGATGCTTACTCATAGTGTCTTATTATGGGTGTTAAATACCAGGAGCAAATAAAGATTATATAAACATATTCACATTCCATGTTTCCCAAAGGTAGGGTGAAGTAGTAGTGGCATTTAAAAATACATAATCTTTGAAGTGTGTTTCCTTCCTTGTATGGGAGCCAAGATTGGTGAGGTTTGTCTGGGCTAGACTTGCCAGTCCTGTTGAAACTTGAATGATCTGATTTTCAAGCACGTATCTTCTGTGACTGTAAACTTAAGATACTTTACGGAATGGTGAATAGGATCATGAAGCTGCAAGAGAGTTGAGATAATACAACTTTCAGTGCTCTTTCATCAGGTTTTTTATTTTATTCAACAAAGTTTTCAGATTGTTCCCCTGTATTTATATAAAGAGAAATGCTTTAAGGATGCACCCTTGCTCTGAGTCCTCAGCAAATCCTAAAATAGTAGGTAGAGTGTTACCTGCCAATCTGTCTTCCCATTTTCTTTTTTCTTTTGATGTCTTTGTGATTATCGGCTTTGGTCAGCTTCTAAAACAGTTTCTTTTAGTTCAGTAGGCCTTTATTTTTATGAAGGATGTAACTGACACTGTTGGCAGTCTGTTCAACATTTTATCTTGTTTAAATGTTGCTCTAACAACTGCCAAACTTAGGACTGTGTTTTGGAAACCTGTCTTGCCAGCAGTGAAGCCTCTGCCTCGTGTGCAGGTGAAGACTGGCACGTGTACAAGTCCTGAGTTCCTGGTCTGAAGATGCCATCGGCTGGGTGTGGGCACGTGGCAGTGATGGCATTTGCTGGCTCCTTCACGGCAGCCACCAGTGCTGGGACCAGGACTGGAGCGGCTGGGGGGCAGAGGAGGACAAGGCGGGGTGATGTCCTTGTGCACCTCTAGCAGCATCACTCAATAAAATCTGCTTCATGCAGTCTGGGAGAAGATGGGAGGTACCAGAGGGCTGTGACATCACCACACATTTGCAGAGTGGAGGGTGATTTCTCGCCACCTACATCCCTGTGTCTTCACTATGGAAGAAACTATTTGTAGCCAGCTTTTAGGCAAGACAATAGCAAGTTTCTCATATGATTGCTGAATAAGTGATGGGGAAGTCAGATGGAGAGGAGGAGAGGGTGTGAAAAGAAAAAATGTAGAGCTAAAAAAAATAACCTTGAAAGTCTTAATGCTTAAGAGGTAGGTTTGCAGGCCAGCCAAGAACATGTGTAATTTTTCATCAGCAATGGCTGATTATGATATAATGTAGATGAGATATTAATGAACAACTGGAAAAAAAGGCAAGCAGCAGAGATGTAAATAGCTTTACCAACTGCAGGGTCAGATCTCATCAGGTCTGGACAAACCTCTGGTTTTATGTAAATACCTCCCTTATTGGGGTTGCTTTCAACTCTCTTCTTTCCTACAAAAATATTTTGCCCTTAGCAGCCAGAATTCTTTTCTGATCAGATTTTAAAAATCTCTTTTTACTTTTCTCACATCTTGCAGCAAAAATTTATAGATATTTATCCAGATTCCTTTTCAATCATTTATTGTTGTTGCATCTGTATAATGTTATTTAGAAAAAAATCATTCCATTTCTTCAAAGAACAGAGCAAAAACAAAGCAAGGGGATATTTCGACATGTATATGCATGCATGTTGTATGTTTCATCTGTAAAATTAATAATATTCCTAATAGAAGTCCTTCAGGACTAGAAGGCTTTCGTAGCACTCCCTTACCTGGAAACACTTCATATTTTCTCTTTCAATTTTTGTGAATATAGTATGTTCTTTTCAATAGTTCCAATTATAGATATTCAGTACATGTATGTATTATACTGTAATTACATTGAGACTTCACAGAGATAGGTGTCTGAAGAATTAAAGGTATTTCCGTTCCTTACAAAACCGGAAGTGTAAGCTGGCTGAGTGCCAAGTTACCAGTGTTTGGTTGTTTAACATTTGTATCAGTTTAAAGAAATACTTTTCTGTGTTGCTGCTATGTCGACTGCACTAGGGAGAAGCCTTAGAAAAATCCCGTCTTTTCATGTTGCTATGTAAATCCAGAGCTCTGGCAATTAAAGAGTGAAAATGGTGTATGTGAGAAAAACACTTGAAATATAATTAGAAGGTTCCTCCTTTCGTGGGCTCTGCATGCGTATTTAAAATTTGTCATCAGTACAATTTTATCGCCAGTAATAATTCTGAAATTTAATTTTTCTGTGTTACAGCTTTACTGATGATACTGTTTGCAAAAGATTAAAGTTGATCAAGATGTAATTTAAGAATAGGTAGATCCATTTATATAACTAAAAAATTTAAGGTAATAAAATGATGTTATATTAACGGAGAATCGTATTTGTTCTCAGGTGTGATCATTACAGATTTATTGTGGTTCCTGGGGGTGTGTGTTGCAGTAGACAGCGATTTCCTCCTATGCTGTGTCTCGGGGGGTGTTTTGCTGTCAGTGGTGGTGGTCATGGCAGCAGGAAGGCACATCCATGGGTGAGAGGCAAGGATGGCTATAGTCAGTGCATGTGCATTTCCAGTGACTGGAAAGTGGTGGTGCTTTTGTGTTAAGTTTCTTCTGCTAGTTGTGGGCTTTACCTCAGAGGTAGCAAAGGTGTGTGCAGGTGCCACAGATCCAAAATCTTATTCTTGCAGTAATTAATGTTGGTCTGACAGGCTCTAGCAGGATTTCAGAGCTTGCATTGGTCCTTCAGTTGTCTTTTCAACAAGAAACAAGCTGTAAAGAGCATACTTGAAGGATGGCTGGCTGGTTCCAGAGCCCGTACTACTGAGTAGACATGGTCAGGCTTATTTGCACAAGAGCTGTACCGTGTCCAGATGTAGGAACTAGAGGTAAAGCCAGGAGTATAGGATGTTATTTGCCGAGAGTGGCGTGGTACAGCTGGCATCAGTATCTTGGTTTTGGTGCTTTTAATGGCTGCTGAGGATGCTCCTCTTGCTCTTATTCCTTCATGTAAAAGCACTTCTTGTTTTCCTAGTCTGCCCCTTGTCTCCTTCATTATAAACAATATGGAGCATTTTATATGCAGTGGTTTGACCCTGGCTAAGTGCCAGGCACCCATGGCAGCCACTCAGCCGCTCACTCGTTCCCTCCCCTGCCACAGCTGGGCAGATGAGGGAAGGAGAGGGAAAAAAACCAAGGGAATTAACTCAGAGGTCTATGAGTTGAGATAAGGAACCGGGAGAAAACGCTCCAAGGACAAACCAGGCTCAGCTTAAAAGTTGCAAAAGTGAAAATTTATTACTACCTGAGTTAGAAGGAGGATATGAGAAATAAACTAAACCTTTAAAAGACACCCTTCTTTCCACTCCCCACCCCTCCCTCCCTCCCACCAACAGTGCAAGGGGGGCAGGGTGTGGGGGTTCAGGTCAGTCCGTTTCCAAGATCTTCTTCCCCTGCTTAGGGAGAGGAGTTTTTTCCTCTGCTTTTGCCGTGGGGTCCCTCCCATGAAAGACAGTTCTCTGTGAACCTCTGTGGCGTGGTTTTTCTTGTCCACGGAATGCAGTCCTCCAAGGACAAACTGCTCCAGCATGGAAGCAGGGGGCCCCTCTCTCTCCAACCGGGTCTCCCACCTGGACTGCAGTTTCCTCCGACATCCACCCGCTTCAGCGTGGTCACCTCCTTCACAAACTGCGGGACTTTTATCTCAGTCTCTGTCTCTCACTGGGCTGTAACTGCTACGGCTTCTCCTGGCATCTACGGCTCCTGCGGCTTCTTTTGGCATCCATGGCTACTACAGCTTCTGACATCTCCCCGCTCCAATGTTGGCACCTCACCCACGGACTGCGGGGGGCTCTGCATCCCTCATGGACCCCATGGACTGCGGGGAAGACACCCCGCCTCACCATGGGCTCACCACGGCCTGCAGAGGAATCGCAGCTCCAGCGCCTGGAGCACCTCCTCCCCCTCCTTCTCCACTGACTTTGGTGTCTCCATGTTGTTTTCCCTCACATGTTCTCACACCCTCCTCCTTCTCTAACTAAAGGCAGCTGCGTGTACATTTTGGTTTGATTTTTCCTTAAATATGTTATCACAGAAGCGTAACCAAGCTTTCTAATTGGCCCAGACATGGCCAGTGACATGTCTATCATCTTCAGAGCTATCCGAGATTGGCTCTGCTGGAAATAGTGAAGAACTCCAGAAACTTCTCACAGGAGCCATCTTTATGGCCCCCTCCCTACTACTAAAACCACAACATTGACAGAGGCAACTCTGTAACCTGTCCAGTGTTCCTTGGGACTTAGAGACTTTGGATAAGCTGATCACCATGTGGACCCATGTCACAGTGAGGCACAAGTCACTGCTAAAGTGGAGAGATTTTTGGCTTACTTTGTGCTTGGGATGATGTGCATTTTTGATGGAGCTTTTCCTGAGAACTGCTTGTACTCTTATGAGGCCAGGAAAAGGTGAAACAAGTCCTTCTCATCCTAGAGGAACAGAGCTGAAAGTACCTTTGCATCTGTAAGTTCAAGGAGTGTAAGAGCCTGATGATCTACTGGATAAGAAATGTCAAAAACCTTGCAAGAATGTTTGGAAAAACCAGTTGTGTAGATACTGTGATGATAATCACAATATAAAAACTTACTGAAAAGCATTTGGTGAATATGCTGTCTAAATATCTCAATTTAAAAATATTTCTATCATAAGGATTTCTATCTGTAAACTTTGTAAAGAAAAGTAAAAATATAAAGCTTTTTAGAAGAGTGAATGATTCTAAAAAATAAGACTAAGAAGAAATTCTAACCTGGAGTTTAAGGTTATAACATGTATTCAATAATTGTGACCTTGTTTAATCCTTTTGGGTAAATCATGTGGCGTCATCTCCTAGGAAAGGGAGGAATCAGTGTGTGCAAGATTTTATGAGTCATTGCTTAAGTCTTTATAAGGTAACATACGCTTGACTCAGTTTGGATTAATAGAAACCTGTTTTTTCTTTAAAACTGAAATTGTCATTCTGCTACATTAAAGCAATTTATTTTTTTTCTTGAATTTTGAAAAAAACCAAACCACATAATAACAAATGATGGAAAAATAATAGTAGTTGAAAATTTGAACAGCACTTAAGACATTTAGGCAAATTATAGACCCGAAAGAAAATGCTATTATCAGAAGGATCCTAACAGTAATAATTGTACACTATGTTGTAAAAGGAATAAATTAGAAATATTTCAGATTAGAAATCAGAAATCATTCACTCTATCTATTGAGTTAAGATAGTGAAGATAGTAGAAGTGATGTAGTTTAAGGGTGTCTAATACTCCATTATTTTGTTGCAAGTTGAATTTTTTTCAGCTTCAGAAGAAAAGCTGTCCATGTACTCTCAGCAAACCATTTGCCTTTAGATAAGGTTTGGAAAATACAGCAAATTACTTACTGTGTTTTATCTAACAGAGTAATAAGTTCTTAAATCTCTATATATACCTTGTGTCCCACTATTTCCATATGAAGATTTTTTTTTTTGTTTCTAGTAATAGGAAGCAATTGGCAGCTGATTTTTAAAGGACAGTGGATATGTTCTAACATAATTAGGATATTTTGGGTTCAGTTGGGTTTTTTTCCCCCTAAAATGAGTAAACTTGCAGGAATAAGCTTGCTGGTTTCTAGCAACTCTAGGAAATGTTCTCAACACTGTTTCTGTAACCTCCAAACAAAACCTTTCTCTTAAATCTTAAATACTTATAAATAATAAAATTCAGTACATCAATAATTAAGAAATAACAAACACAGACATATTTGGGGTTAACAGTGCTTTCTTTGGTGTGCTTATTGGTATTGAATCTGACAAGTAGTTATGCAAAAATATTTTTCTTTTCTTTGCAGAATGGCTTTTTGTAAAAAGCACAGATTTTCAAAGAAGCTTTGGTCAGAGTTGGTTATTGCCTGAGAGGAGGGAGGGAAAAGCAACAACTTGGTGCTGGGCATACATCTAGTTCAGCAAATGCTGCTAGACCCAGCAGAACTATGAGAATGAAGAATTCCTCTTATTGTCACCTTTGTGTTTCAGTAAGCACTTTATTAAGGAATATTACAGTCTGGCAAGAGATCAAATGCCAGATTATGTCATCAAGGCTTAGTTAAGTTATGTGGGTGACTAAAAGAAGTTCAAATTAAGTTAGGTTTAACTAGTTAAACATAGGTAATTCTACTTCCCTCTGTTCATAATGGACCATTTATTAATTGTAACATATCGTAATGCTTTTCTTCTAGCATTGTAGCATATCTAATGCTTCCTCAAATTTATCTACAAACTTCCTTCAAAATTATTCATATAGAATCTGACTGTATTACAAATTCTTCAGAGGTGTGTGTAACTTATGTGAATTATGTATAGTTATATGCTTGGAAACTAATTATTTAAACAAGTAAAAGGCAAATTCATCTATGCATTTTGCGTGTTTTTTTCCCTTTTGGAGAAGCAAAACCAAACTTGACTGTATGGTAGATGTTCTCAAGCTTGTTTTCACTCTTGTCATCTGCAGCATGTGCTTCCTTCCTACCACGTTTCACTCCTTTCTGTATCCTGGGTTTTTTAGTGAATCTTCACCTCATGGTGAAGAGTCAGTGAAATGAAGTTGTAAAATGATAGTGCTGGTGTTGCTGTTTTTCTTGAATAATACAGTTGTTCTGTAAGTTCTCAATAAATAGTCTTTCATTTTCTTCTGCAAAAACAAGGCAACAACTAAAATTTAACGTATGTACTGTCTTCCAGATCAGCTGTGGCCTCTGTTTCTGTTAAGGAGAACAGTGCTAAGCAACTGGCAGTGTCATCTGGATATGATGGATGCCCGTCTTTAAGAATTAGGGTAGACTTTACTCTTAGGTACTAACTGGGAGTAGCAGCCATTTTGAAGGAAGACAGGTTTTCCTCAAAATGTTTTGTGAAAGTGTTATTTTTCAACCACAGCTCACATATGGAAAACTGTTAAGAAGGATAACCATGGTATTACTATGAAGATATTCTTTAAAAGTACCTGAGCATATGATTCCAGTAGTTCTAAGTATATCGGGAGTGTAAGAAGCGGTGACTCTCAGATCACTCGGAGAAGTTCAGATGCAACATGTAGTTTCTCAAAAACCCCAAAAGATTTGGTACTATTAACATTAAACCCATTTAATGTACCTGTAGATACTGAGTAAATCCATCTTCCCCTTTATGCAAGGGAAATGAAAGACTTTTAAAAAATATTCTATATATTTTTCCTCTCATTAGATATTGACTCCTGTTATGTGTCTCTGCCAAGCTTAGCATGAGCGGGACCCAGCTATAGTTGGATTTGTGCAGTGTATAGAAAAAAAGGATCTGTGCTTCCCTTTGTATCTTTTATCTGGTCCCCCGTGTGTGGGATGAGGGAGTGTTTCTTCAAAACATGCTTTACATTCAGAGCAGTAACTAAAACATGACTCTTACAAAAATGTTTAAAATTTAAAGTGCATTTTGATATTACTGACTTTTTCTTATACATGTCTTTAGGAAAGGAGAGAGTTTGCTTTGTCATTTTGAAGTAAATAGTTTCTTAAAATGGTGATTTTAATATTTCAAGTATGGCATAACCTTAGAAGTTCTAATTTCCTTACGCTCTGAGCAGAGAAATATTATTTAACATATAGAGAAGAGGAATAATACTAAGAATAATAATGTAATCTCCTCAACAGGAGATTGCAAAGAGCTGGTTTTCTGTCACTTACTCTTCAGTGAGGCAGTCGCTGGCTTGTGTATCAGCATTGGTGTGAATGTTATGCATGAGAGACCTGAGGAAGTCCATAAAGCTACGATTTTTTTTTTCCTCACTTCAAAAGCTTAGTAACATCTGGAAGAAGAATTTATTTTAGGGCGGTTATACTCTTTATGCTTCCATACTACCCCATTTAGTATTCATATGCTTATCAATTTTAGGCTTGCTCTGTGTTTGTGCCATTTTGAAAGCCCTGTTTCAATCACAGAGCCTGTAATTCTAGCAGTCTTTTAGAACTATTTATTTTAAAAGTACATGATCTAAAACATATAAAGGAGTGAATCTCTCACCTTGTGTGCAAATCTGTCTGATTTTGTCTGGTGTCCAGTGCCTCATCAGGAGAGTTTAAATTTATTGCCTTCTTTTGTGCTGTTCAGCATGTCACTTGTACAACACTTGTCCAAAGGTCAAAACATAGGTCTGTCCACATAAAATCACGTTACTGATACCAAAGTTCCTAATGCATTTCATGACTTCAAGGCTGAAAAATTACTTAGAATAGACAGTTGGATTAATTTGATTTAATAGTTTCAGATCTGTCTTCCTAGATTCATTTGGAAAACAGGATTATTTCTTTGAACAGTAACATTGGAAGTAGTCAACTTGCAGCAGGATGAGGGTTTTATTGGCAAATTATAAGATCTAAGCAGCTGTAGTTGAGATGTAAGGGTGGAAAAGACAGTGGAGAACAGACTAGGATGGATATTGATAAGGAAGTACATGTTTAAAGAAAGTGTAGAAGACAGGCTAAAAGCCCCTCAAACTTGTGTCCTAATATCCACAGCACACAGAAAATAGAAGAAAAGCATTAAACCTGCTAGTTTATGATCCAGTTAGACTAACAAAATGTGTGGATGAGCCTACCTATTAATTAAAAAGGAAGTATATTTTACTTGCATCTGTTTAGTATAATGTTTATTTTAAAAAGGATGTATGGAAACTTGTATGGCAGAGTTTACATTGCAAAAAATGGAAGCTACTTTGCTACTTTGTCTCTTCCTTTGCTCCCAAAAGGCATGGGGGTGGCAGGGGGAAGAAGCTGTATTAGTTGAGTTCTGCAACAGTGGATCTCTGCCCTGGATAAATTTAATACATGCACTGTCAGTAGGATATTTTAATCTTGACTGATGAACATGTTGTAGACCATCGAGATAATCTGTTTGTGGTAGACATGATTAAATTTTTAGTGAAACAGTGACTTCTGTCAGTTGACTTTGAAATTGTGGTGACTCTGATATCTACCCATATGTCATAGGGAACAGTTTGTGCAGTGCCATATACCTTGTCCACACTTCTCCATCTGTGCTTAAACAGCAGCTAGGGTTTTTTCTTTTCTTTTATTGTGGAGAGCTCTTGTGTGGTTTTTTAATTGATAAAATAAATAAACAAAACTCCAGGCTAATTCTGCTCCTCTGTTCTTTTTTCCAGATTATGTATATATTCCTCAGAGATACCCAGTTCCCATATCAATTTTGTCGTTCTTTCACATTACTGAAGTAAAGAATTTCTCTTCTTTGTCTTGTCTGAAGAGTTTCTTTCCTCATAATTTCTGAGGTGGTTTGTTCAAGATTTGGTCTGGAAATTTCAGGTTGCTTGGAGCTTTTGGCGTGATGCTCTCTGACAAATCCCCTGTGAGTTTAGAAACTGCCAACATCTCTTTGTAGGACTCTATTCTCCATTTTTCCCAATCTCTGGTCTCTATTTTTTGGCAAAGCAAATGATCTTTCTCTAAAAGGAGGTTCCTTCCTGCTTTAACTTCATCTGATGCCTTTTCTCTGGTCTAACACACAATTTCCACTTGAATGTATTGGAGGAGGCAAACATCTAGGCTAAAAAAAAATATGGTTAGTTTCTGCTTTGCTTTGGTTTGAAAAATAAAAATCATGATGATTAGGAAGCCATTTTGGGCAGTGCAGAGCCTTTCTGGTTTTTGTTTTCATTCAATCACAGTTTGAATAGTATGGCTTTAGAGACTTAGTGTATCTGCTTCTCTCAGACCTTGGCTGAGAGCCAGTTGTCTACCACTTGATCCGTACACAGTGCAAAATTATTCAAAGTGGGCTGATGAAGTTTATGGAATGACTGAGGAGTTGGTGACAGTGATACCACCCCATACCTGAATTTATTGTTATTTTGTAGCTGAAGAAATTTACTGCATTAACTGCTGCTTTGAGATGTGCAAGCCCTAATTTTCATTCATCTTCAACTTTTTTTCAGTCAGTGGTATGATCTATTCTGGATGTGGTTCTATGTAGAGTGCTATCTTTTTTTGTGGCCTCAGAAATTAGGACAACCCAAAACTCTTCAGTGAGGCCATAAATGGTTGCTCACTAAGCAGAGGTTCACTATACCTCCGGGTGCTGATCAGTGCAGTTACCTATTTAACTCATGAAACCCATTGAAGGTGTGATTCTTTGCATCTGTAACAGGTGTAGGTCCTGACCAGCCCAGCATTTGCCTTTGTGCCACTGTTCTTGAGGTAAACTGAAAGTTGGAAATGCTCATTCTGTGTTAGGTTGGAGGGTCTTGAACCAAGTACCTCCAGGAAGAGCTGTTCAATTGTAAAACTTTCATTTTTCCTCTCTTTCCTTTTACTTTTACTTTGAGTTTAACAAATACTACTGTAATTTGCATTCTTCTAGATGCAAAGGTAGAATGGTCCTATGGTGACTGCTGTTTGAAGGGTTTTTTCTGTTGTTATTTGGACTTGGGATGCAATTTCTAATAAGTTCTGTAAATGAGCCCAGACTTCTGGATATGTAATTTATAAATAAAATAAACAAATGAGAACATTGCTGTTTCCGCAGCCATTATTCTCTTATGGCCTAAAGGCACTTAGTGTAAAACTCATCTGTCTTATTTTGGTAATATTATCTCCACGATCAGTTTTGTATGAGGAGTGATAGTGATGGTATCAGCCTGACCTTGCTGGTGCAGTATGGATGTGTAAAGGTACAGATTTGCTTTTAAAAATTAACAAAAGGGGTTCAGTTGCAAAAATCGCAGGTAGCAGGGACAAAAGATTGGTAAATCCAAAATAAGAATATATTTCAAATTGACAGAAGAGAAACAGAGGAAAGAAAGACCCCAAAGCCTTGGGGTGAAAGTTTTATCTAATTGTGGAGTAGAATGCTCATGAAGAGAAATTCTTTTTCCTGTGAAGTCTCATTTTATCTAAATTGTTCTTATAGCTATATTAAATATATCTTTGTTGTCACTTGATTACTAAAAGTAAAATTAAATTATGTGCTAGAATACCATCATGGAAAAATGTCTGTACATCTCTTAGAGAATCCAGGGACTCAAATCTTGTGGTGAAATAACTTGTATCTTGGATTTGTTCTTAACATCTTGTAGTGTACTGTTAGCAATAAAGTCGTAGTATAATCATCTCTAGACATCCATTGCAAAGCCTATGTGGAGGCTTAGTTATGGAATAGATCATTTGATCACTTCATTCCAAACTCTATGGATTCTGTTTTGCTGCAAATTCCTCCCTTGTTAATATCTGTTTATGTAATCAATTTTCATTTTTAAGTATCTTTGGAAGGGATTAAAAAATTCGTTGGACTTTGAGGTTGAGGACCATATTTATAGTAAGTTGGTGTCAAGGATCTGTGGTAGGGGAAATGAACTTTAGTTCATCCCTGCATTGGGATGTGAGTCTGGATGTGCAGAGAAGTATCCCGGTAGCTGTGACTGTAGGAGCATCTGGGATGGACAATGGTAAAAGAAGTTTTTTATGGTGCTTGCAGTCATGCAGTGGAGCCAGTTGTGAACGTACTGACATTTCACAGACACGTTTTCAAAGATCTGAGAAGCATCTTCTTTGGATCTGAGAACTGCGATACTTCTTGGAGGTTCCTCTGATCCGTATGTTTTGGGAAGAACAAGTGGCATATGCTTAAAGAGGTGATGATCACTTGCTAGCTTGCAAGCCTTCCACCAGAGCTTGAGGTGATAAACTCATTCAGATAGTAATAATATTTTTGTAGCTTTGGTTGAAAATAAAATTTAATGTATTTGGTTATCCAGTTTCTCTTCTTCTGTTTTCAGAAATTTCTGAGGCTTTGTACCTGAGATGTGTGTGAAGAGAGGAAAAAAAATCAGGTTGAAGGTCTTCCCTTGTGGAATGGTTAATCCCAAACAGTTCAAGTTTACTGTGGCTGTAAACAAGTGGACAGAGTGTTGCTCAGGTCTTACCACTATTTCCATAGGTGGCACTATGGTCGTCAGCGAGGATACGATCTTAAAATGATGCTCACATCCCTGACTTTGTTCTTTGGTTTATTTGGGTCATAAACCTCTCGACTCCAGAGCTGCTGGTGAATTCACCTTTCAGCAGTCTCTGTTCTGCTTCGGCAGGATCTCGTGCAGCGGGTGGCAGGGTGCATCTCCCTTGGGTGACAGCACGCCGCGTGTCCGTGCCGGGGCGTGCTGCCAGCGTTTGGTAACGAGGTACCAGCCCAGGCCTTACGGTGCTGGATTGGCGATTACAGAATCACAGATTGTGCTGAGCTGGAAGGGACCCATCAGGATCATCAAGTGCTGCTCCTGGCCATGCACGGCACCACCCCAAGAGTCACACCATGTGCCCGAGAGCATTGTCCAAATCTTTCTAGAACTCTCGTCAGGCTGGTGATGTGACCACTGCCCTGGAGAGCCTATTCAGTGCCCAGCCACCCTCTGGGTGCATTACTAGGGATTAACCCCAAAAAAAAAAAAAAAAAAGGAAAACGGAATATTACTCTTCCAAGTGTATTTGGGGGATATTAGAGGCAGACCACTAAAACCCAAAATCTAGGTGTGCCTAGCGTTTTCCACGTCTGGTTTCTCACCCGTGTATAGAAGTAGTAATTTAATACCTCGCTCTTTGTGATAAAAATGATTCAAAGAGCCATATTTTTCAGGGCTTATGATCTGGAGGCTTTCGCGGGTGTGCGGTACCTCTCAGCAAGCTACCCGGGAAGACGATCCGTGCCGGGAATCCTTTGTCTCGGCGTTCTTCCCCTGGGCAGGTCCCCCCCGCGCCCCCCCGGCGGCGGCAGCGG